>OY019131.1:81743722-81956940 GCA_955652365.1 Eristalinus aeneus | reverse complement strand
CGGTAGAGCATTATAAATTATAAATTATACAGTGTAGTGCAGTGAAGTGATCGGTAGAGCATTATAAATTATAAATTATAAATTAAAATTATAAATTAAAAATTATAAATTATAAATTATAAATTATAAATTAAAAATTATAAATTAAAAATTATAAATTATAAATATAAATTATAAATTATAAATTATAAATTAATAAATTATAAATTATAACTTATAAATTATAAATTATAAATTATAAATTATAAATTAAAAATATAATTATAAATATAAAATAAATTATAATTATAAATTATAAATTATAAATTATAAATTATAAATTATAAATTAAAATTATAAATTATAAATTATAAATTATAAATTATAAATTATAAATTATAAATTATAAATTATAAATTATAAATTATATTATAAATTTAAATTATAATTATAAATATAAATTATAAATTATAAATTATAAATTATAAATTATAAATTATTATAATTATAAATTATAAATTATAAATTATAAATTATAAATTATAAAATATAAATTATAAATTATAAATTATAAATTATAAATTATAAATTATAAATTATAAAATATAAATATAAATTATAAATTATAATTATAAATTATAAATTATAAATATAAATTATAAATTATAATTATAAATTATAAATTATAAATTATAATTATAATTATAATTATAAATTATAAATATAATTATAAATTATAATTATAATTATAAATTATAAATTATAAATTATAAATTATAAATTATAAATTATAAATTATAAATTATAAATTATAAATATAAATTATAAATTATAAATTATAAATTATAAATTAAATTATAAATTATAAATTATAAATTATAAATTATAAATTTTAAATTATAAATATAAATATAAATTATAAATTATAAATTATAAATTATAAATTATAAATTATAAATTATAAATTATAAATTATAAATTAAATTATAATTATAAATATAAATTATAAATTATAAATTATAAATTATAATTATAAATTATAAATTATAAATTATAAATTATAAATTATAAATTATAAATTATAAATTATAAATTATAAATTATAAATATAAATTATAAATTATAAATTATAAATTATAAATTAAATTATAATTATAAATTAATAAATTATAAATTATAAATTATAAATTATAAATTATAATTATAAAATTTAATTATAAATTATAAATTATAAATTATAAATTATAAATTATAAATTATAAATTATAAATTATAAATTATAATTATAAATTAAAATTATAAATTATAAATTATAAATTATAAATAAATTATAAATTATAAATTATAAATTATAAATTATAAATTATAAATTATAAATTATAAATTATAAATTATAAATTATAAATTAAAAATTATAAATTATAAATTATAAATTATAAATTATAAAATTATAAATTATAATTATAAATTATAAATTATAAATTATAAATTATAACATTAATAAAATATAAATTATAAATTATAATTATAAATTATAAATTATAAATTATAAATTATAAATTATAAATATAAATTATAAATTATAAATTATAAATTATAAATTATAAATTATAAATTATAAATTATAAATTATAAATTATAAATTATAAATATAAATTATAAATTATAAATATAAATTATAATTATAAATATAATTATAAATTATAAATTATAAATTATAAATTATAAATTATAAATGTATAAATTATAAAATTATAATTATAAATTATAAATTATAAATTATAAATTATAAATTATAAATTATAAATTATAAATTATAAATTAATTAAATTATAAATTATAAATTATAAATTATAAATTATAAATTATAAATTATAAATTATAAATTATAAATTATAAATTATAAATTATAAATTATAATTATAAATTATAATTATAAATTATAAATTATAAATTATAAATATAAATTATAAATATAAATTATAAATTAATAAATTTTAAATTATAAATTATAAATTATAAATATAAATTATAAATTATAATTATAAATTATAAATTATAAATTATAAATTATAAATTATAATTATAAATTATAAATTATAATTATAAATTATAAATTATAAATTATAATTATAAATTATAAATTATAAATTATAAATTATAAATTAAATTATAAATTATAATTTTAAATTATAAATTATTAAATTATAAATTATAATTTGATATAATTATAATTATAAATTATAAATTATAAATTATAAATTATAAATTATAAATTATAAATTATTAATTATAAATTATAAATTATAAATTATAAATTATAAATTATAAATTATAAATTATAATTATAAATTATAAATTATAAATTATAAATTATAAATTATAAATTATAAATTATAAATTATAAATTATAAATTATAAATTATAAATTATAAATTATAAATTATAAATTATAAATTATAAATTATAAATTATAAATTATAAATTATAAATTATAAATTATAAATTATAAATTATAAATTAGAAATTATAAATTATAAATTATAAATTATAAATTATAAATTATAAATTATAAATTATAATTATAAATTATAAATTATAAATTATAAATTATAAATTATAATTATAAATTATAAATTATAAATTATAAATTATAAATTATAAATTATAAATTATAAATTATAAATTATAAATTATAAATTATAAATTATAAATTATAAATTATAAATTATAAATTATAAATTATAAATTATAAATTATAAATTATAAATTATAAATTATAAATTATAAATTATAAATTATAAATTATAAATTATAAATTATAAATTATAATTTATAAATATAAATTATAAATTATAAATTATAAATTATAAATTATAAATTATAAATTATAAATTATAAATTATAAATTATAAATTATAAATTATAAATTATAAATTATAAATTATAAATTATAAATTATAAATTATAAATTATAAATTATAAATTATAAATTATAAATTATAAATTATAAATTATAAATTATAAATTATAAATTATAAATTATAAATTATAAATTATAAATTATAAATTATAAATTATAATTATAAATTATAAATTATAAATTATAAATTATAAATTATAAATTATAAATTATAAATTATAAATTATAAATTATAAATTATAAATTATAAATTATAAATTATAAATTATAAATTATAAATTATAAATTATAATTATAAATTATAAATTATAAATTATAAATTATAAATTATAAATTATAAATTATAAATTATAAATTATAAATTATAAATTATAAATTATAAATTATAAATTATAAATTATAAATTATAAATTATAAATTATAAATTATAAATTATAAATTATAAATTATAAATTATAAATTATAAATTATAAATTATAAATTATAAATTATAAATTATAAATTATAAATTATAAATTATAAATTATAAATTATAAATTATAAATTATAAATTATAAATTATAAATTATAAATTATAAATTATAAATTATAAATTATAAATTATAAATTATAAATTATAAATTATAAATTATAAATTATAAATTATAAATTATAAATTATAAATTATAAATTATAAATTATAAATTATAAATTATAAATTATAAATTATAAATTATAAATTATAAATTATAAATTATAAATTATAAATTATAAATTATAAATTATAAATTATAAATTATAAATTATAAATTATAAATTATAAATTATAAATTATAAATTATAAATTATAAATTATAAATTATAAATTATAAATTATAAATTATAAATTATAAATTATAAATTATAAATTATAAATTATAAATTATAAATTATAAATTATAAATTATAAATTATAAATTATAAATTATAAATTATAAATTATAAATTATAAATTATAAATTATAAATTATAAATTATAAATTATAAATTATAAATTATAAATTATAAATTATAAATTATAAATTATAAATTATAAATTATAAATTATAAATTATAAATTATAAATTATAAATTATAAATTATAAATTATAAATTATAAATTATAAATTATAAATTATAAATTATAAATTATAAATTATAAATTATAAATTATAAATTATAAATTATAAATTATAAATTATAAATTATAAATTATAAATTATAAATTATAAATTATAAATTATAAATTATAAATTATAAATTATAAATTATAAATTATAAATTATAAATTATAAATTATAAATTATAAATTATAAATTATAAATTATAAATTATAAATTATAAATTATAAATTATAAATTATAAATTATAAATTATAAATTATAAATTATAAATTATAAATTATAAATTATAAATTATAAATTATAAATTATAAATTATAAATTATAAATTATAAATTATAAATTATAAATTATAAATTATAAATTATAAATTATAAATTATAAATTATAAATTATAAATTATAAATTATAAATTATAAATTATAAATTATAAATTATAAATTATAAATTATAAATTATAAATTATAAATTATAAATTATAAATTATAAATTATAAATTATAAATTATAAATTATAAATTATAAATTATAAATTATAAATTATAAATTATAAATTATAAATTATAAATTATAAATTATAAATTATAAATTATAAATTATAAATTATAAATTATAAATTATAAATTATAAATTATAAATTATAAATTATAAATTATAAATTATAAATTATAAATTATAAATTATAAATTATAAATTATAAATTATAAATTATAAATTATAAATTATAAATTATAAATTATAAATTATAAATTATAAATTATAAATTATAAATTATAAATTATAAATTATAAATTATAAATTATAAATTATAAATTATAAATTATAAATTATAAATTATAAATTATAAATTATAAATTATAAATTATAAATTATAAATTATAAATTATAAATTATAAATTATAAATTATAAATTATAAATTATAAATTATAAATTATAAATTATAAATTATAAATTATAAATTATAAATTATAAATTATAAATTATAAATTATAAATTATAAATTATAAATTATAAATTATAAATTATAAATTATAAATTATAAATTATAAATTATAAATTATAAATTATAAATTATAAATTATAAATTATAAATTATAAATTATAAATTATAAATTATAAATTATAAATTATAAATTATAAATTATAAATTATAAATTATAAATTATAAATTATAAATTATAAATTATAAATTATAAATTATAAATTATAAATTATAAATTATAAATTATAAATTATAAATTATAAATTATAAATTATAAATTATAAATTATAAATTATAAATTATAAATTATAAATTATAAATTATAAATTATAAATTATAAATTATAAATTATAAATTATAAATTATAAATTATAAATTATAAATTATAAATTATAAATTATAAATTATAAATTATAAATTATAAATTATAAATTATAAATTATAAATTATAAATTATAAATTATAAATTATAAATTATAAATTATAAATTATAAATTATAAATTATAAATTATAAATTATAAATTATAAATTATAAATTATAAATTATAAATTATAAATTATAAATTATAAATTATAAATTATAAATTATAAATTATAAATTATAAATTATAAATTATAAATTATAAATTATAAATTATAAATTATAAATTATAAATTATAAATTATAAATTATAAATTATAAATTATAAATTATAAATTATAAATTATAAATTATAAATTATAAATTATAAATTATAAATTATAAATTATAAATTATAAATTATAAATTATAAATTATAAATTATAAATTATAAATTATAAATTATAAATTATAAATTATAAATTATAAATTATAAATTATAAATTATAAATTATAAATTATAAATTATAAATTATAAATTATAAATTATAAATTATAAATTATAAATTATAAATTATAAATTATAAATTATAAATTATAAATTATAAATTATAAATTATAAATTATAAATTATAAATTATAAATTATAAATTATAAATTATAAATTATAAATTATAAATTATAAATTATAAATTATAAATTATAAATTATAAATTATAAATTATAAATTATAAATTATAAATTATAAATTATAAATTATAAATTATAAATTATAAATTATAAATTATAAATTATAAATTATAAATTATAAATTATAAATTATAAATTATAAATTATAAATTATAAATTATAAATTATAAATTATAAATTATAAATTATAAATTATAAATTATAAATTATAAATTATAAATTATAAATTATAAATTATAAATTATAAATTATAAATTATAAATTATAAATTATAAATTATAAATTATAAATTATAAATTATAAATTATAAATTATAAATTATAAATTATAAATTATAAATTATAAATTATAAATTATAAATTATAAATTATAAATTATAAATTATAAATTATAAATTATAAATTATAAATTATAAATTATAAATTATAAATTATAAATTATAAATTATAAATTATAAATTATAAATTATAAATTATAAATTATAAATTATAAATTATAAATTATAAATTATAAATTATAAATTATAAATTATAAATTATAAATTATAAATTATAAATTATAAATTATAAATTATAAATTATAAATTATAAATTATAAATTATAAATTATAAATTATAAATTATAAATTATAAATTATAAATTATAAATTATAAATTATAAATTATAAATTATAAATTATAAATTATAAATTATAAATTATAAATTATAAATTATAAATTATAAATTATAAATTATAAATTATAAATTATAAATTATAAATTATAAATTATAAATTATAAATTATAAATTATAAATTATAAATTATAAATTATAAATTATAAATTATAAATTATAAATTATAAATTATAAATTATAAATTATAAATTATAAATTATAAATTATAAATTATAAATTATAAATTATAAATTATAAATTATAAATTATAAATTATAAATTATAAATTATAAATTATAAATTATAAATTATAAATTATAAATTATAAATTATAAATTATAAATTATAAATTATAAATTATAAATTATAAATTATAAATTATAAATTATAAATTATAAATTATAAATTATAAATTATAAATTATAAATTATAAATTATAAATTATAAATTATAAATTATAAATTATAAATTATAAATTATAAATTATAAATTATAAATTATAAATTATAAATTATAAATTATAAATTATAAATTATAAATTATAAATTATAAATTATAAATTATAAATTATAAATTATAAATTATAAATTATAAATTATAAATTATAAATTATAAATTATAAATTATAAATTATAAATTATAAATTATAAATTATAAATTATAAATTATAAATTATAAATTATAAATTATAAATTATAAATTATAAATTATAAATTATAAATTATAAATTATAAATTATAAATTATAAATTATAAATTATAAATTATAAATTATAAATTATAAATTATAAATTATAAATTATAAATTATAAATTATAAATTATAAATTATAAATTATAAATTATAAATTATAAATTATAAATTATAAATTATAAATTATAAATTATAAATTATAAATTATAAATTATAAATTATAAATTATAAATTATAAATTATAAATTATAAATTATAAATTATAAATTATAAATTATAAATTATAAATTATAAATTATAAATTATAAATTATAAATTATAAATTATAAATTATAAATTATAAATTATAAATTATAAATTATAAATTATAAATTATAAATTATAAATTATAAATTATAAATTATAAATTATAAATTATAAATTATAAATTATAAATTATAAATTATAAATTATAAATTATAAATTATAAATTATAAATTATAAATTATAAATTATAAATTATAAATTATAAATTATAAATTATAAATTATAAATTATAAATTATAAATTATAAATTATAAATTATAAATTATAAATTATAAATTATAAATTATAAATTATAAATTATAAATTATAAATTATAAATTATAAATTATAAATTATAAATTATAAATTATAAATTATAAATTATAAATTATAAATTATAAATTATAAATTATAAATTATAAATTATAAATTATAAATTATAAATTATAAATTATAAATTATAAATTATAAATTATAAATTATAAATTATAAATTATAAATTATAAATTATAAATTATAAATTATAAATTATAAATTATAAATTATAAATTATAAATTATAAATTATAAATTATAAATTATAAATTATAAATTATAAATTATAAATTATAAATTATAAATTATAAATTATAAATTATAAATTATAAATTATAAATTATAAATTATAAATTATAAATTATAAATTATAAATTATAAATTATAAATTATAAATTATAAATTATAAATTATAAATTATAAATTATAAATTATAAATTATAAATTATAAATTATAAATTATAAATTATAAATTATAAATTATAAATTATAAATTATAAATTATAAATTATAAATTATAAATTATAAATTATAAATTATAAATTATAAATTATAAATTATAAATTATAAATTATAAATTATAAATTATAAATTATAAATTATAAATTATAAATTATAAATTATAAATTATAAATTATAAATTATAAATTATAAATTATAAATTATAAATTATAAATTATAAATTATAAATTATAAATTATAAATTATAAATTATAAATTATAAATTATAAATTATAAATTATAAATTATAAATTATAAATTATAAATTATAAATTATAAATTATAAATTATAAATTATAAATTATAAATTATAAATTATAAATTATAAATTATAAATTATAAATTATAAATTATAAATTATAAATTATAAATTATAAATTATAAATTATAAATTATAAATTATAAATTATAAATTATAAATTATAAATTATAAATTATAAATTATAAATTATAAATTATAAATTATAAATTATAAATTATAAATTATAAATTATAAATTATAAATTATAAATTATAAATTATAAATTATAAATTATAAATTATAAATTATAAATTATAAATTATAAATTATAAATTATAAATTATAAATTATAAATTATAAATTATAAATTATAAATTATAAATTATAAATTATAAATTATAAATTATAAATTATAAATTATAAATTATAAATTATAAATTATAAATTATAAATTATAAATTATAAATTATAAATTATAAATTATAAATTATAAATTATAAATTATAAATTATAAATTATAAATTATAAATTATAAATTATAAATTATAAATTATAAATTATAAATTATAAATTATAAATTATAAATTATAAATTATAAATTATAAATTATAAATTATAAATTATAAATTATAAATTATAAATTATAAATTATAAATTATAAATTATAAATTATAAATTATAAATTATAAATTATAAATTATAAATTATAAATTATAAATTATAAATTATAAATTATAAATTATAAATTATAAATTATAAATTATAAATTATAAATTATAAATTATAAATTATAAATTATAAATTATAAATTATAAATTATAAATTATAAATTATAAATTATAAATTATAAATTATAAATTATAAATTATAAATTATAAATTATAAATTATAAATTATAAATTATAAATTATAAATTATAAATTATAAATTATAAATTATAAATTATAAATTATAAATTATAAATTATAAATTATAAATTATAAATTATAAATTATAAATTATAAATTATAAATTATAAATTATAAATTATAAATTATAAATTATAAATTATAAATTATAAATTATAAATTATAAATTATAAATTATAAATTATAAATTATAAATTATAAATTATAAATTATAAATTATAAATTATAAATTATAAATTATAAATTATAAATTATAAATTATAAATTATAAATTATAAATTATAAATTATAAATTATAAATTATAAATTATAAATTATAAATTATAAATTATAAATTATAAATTATAAATTATAAATTATAAATTATAAATTATAAATTATAAATTATAAATTATAAATTATAAATTATAAATTATAAATTATAAATTATAAATTATAAATTATAAATTATAAATTATAAATTATAAATTATAAATTATAAATTATAAATTATAAATTATAAATTATAAATTATAAATTATAAATTATAAATTATAAATTATAAATTATAAATTATAAATTATAAATTATAAATTATAAATTATAAATTATAAATTATAAATTATAAATTATAAATTATAAATTATAAATTATAAATTATAAATTATAAATTATAAATTATAAATTATAAATTATAAATTATAAATTATAAATTATAAATTATAAATTATAAATTATAAATTATAAATTATAAATTATAAATTATAAATTATAAATTATAAATTATAAATTATAAATTATAAATTATAAATTATAAATTATAAATTATAAATTATAAATTATAAATTATAAATTATAAATTATAAATTATAAATTATAAATTATAAATTATAAATTATAAATTATAAATTATAAATTATAAATTATAAATTATAAATTATAAATTATAAATTATAAATTATAAATTATAAATTATAAATTATAAATTATAAATTATAAATTATAAATTATAAATTATAAATTATAAATTATAAATTATAAATTATAAATTATAAATTATAAATTATAAATTATAAATTATAAATTATAAATTATAAATTATAAATTATAAATTATAAATTATAAATTATAAATTATAAATTATAAATTATAAATTATAAATTATAAATTATAAATTATAAATTATAAATTATAAATTATAAATTATAAATTATAAATTATAAATTATAAATTATAAATTATAAATTATAAATTATAAATTATAAATTATAAATTATAAATTATAAATTATAAATTATAAATTATAAATTATAAATTATAAATTATAAATTATAAATTATAAATTATAAATTATAAATTATAAATTATAAATTATAAATTATAAATTATAAATTATAAATTATAAATTATAAATTATAAATTATAAATTATAAATTATAAATTATAAATTATAAATTATAAATTATAAATTATAAATTATAAATTATAAATTATAAATTATAAATTATAAATTATAAATTATAAATTATAAATTATAAATTATAAATTATAAATTATAAATTATAAATTATAAATTATAAATTATAAATTATAAATTATAAATTATAAATTATAAATTATAAATTATAAATTATAAATTATAAATTATAAATTATAAATTATAAATTATAAATTATAAATTATAAATTATAAATTATAAATTATAAATTATAAATTATAAATTATAAATTATAAATTATAAATTATAAATTATAAATTATAAATTATAAATTATAAATTATAAATTATAAATTATAAATTATAAATTATAAATTATAAATTATAAATTATAAATTATAAATTATAAATTATAAATTATAAATTATAAATTATAAATTATAAATTATAAATTATAAATTATAAATTATAAATTATAAATTATAAATTATAAATTATAAATTATAAATTATAAATTATAAATTATAAATTATAAATTATAAATTATAAATTATAAATTATAAATTATAAATTATAAATTATAAATTATAAATTATAAATTATAAATTATAAATTATAAATTATAAATTATAAATTATAAATTATAAATTATAAATTATAAATTATAAATTATAAATTATAAATTATAAATTATAAATTATAAATTATAAATTATAAATTATAAATTATAAATTATAAATTATAAATTATAAATTATAAATTATAAATTATAAATTATAAATTATAAATTATAAATTATAAATTATAAATTATAAATTATAAATTATAAATTATAAATTATAAATTATAAATTATAAATTATAAATTATAAATTATAAATTATAAATTATAAATTATAAATTATAAATTATAAATTATAAATTATAAATTATAAATTATAAATTATAAATTATAAATTATAAATTATAAATTATAAATTATAAATTATAAATTATAAATTATAAATTATAAATTATAAATTATAAATTATAAATTATAAATTATAAATTATAAATTATAAATTATAAATTATAAATTATAAATTATAAATTATAAATTATAAATTATAAATTATAAATTATAAATTATAAATTATAAATTATAAATTATAAATTATAAATTATAAATTATAAATTATAAATTATAAATTATAAATTATAAATTATAAATTATAAATTATAAATTATAAATTATAAATTATAAATTATAAATTATAAATTATAAATTATAAATTATAAATTATAAATTATAAATTATAAATTATAAATTATAAATTATAAATTATAAATTATAAATTATAAATTATAAATTATAAATTATAAATTATAAATTATAAATTATAAATTATAAATTATAAATTATAAATTATAAATTATAAATTATAAATTATAAATTATAAATTATAAATTATAAATTATAAATTATAAATTATAAATTATAAATTATAAATTATAAATTATAAATTATAAATTATAAATTATAAATTATAAATTATAAATTATAAATTATAAATTATAAATTATAAATTATAAATTATAAATTATAAATTATAAATTATAAATTATAAATTATAAATTATAAATTATAAATTATAAATTATAAATTATAAATTATAAATTATAAATTATAAATTATAAATTATAAATTATAAATTATAAATTATAAATTATAAATTATAAATTATAAATTATAAATTATAAATTATAAATTATAAATTATAAATTATAAATTATAAATTATAAATTATAAATTATAAATTATAAATTATAAATTATAAATTATAAATTATAAATTATAAATTATAAATTATAAATTATAAATTATAAATTATAAATTATAAATTATAAATTATAAATTATAAATTATAAATTATAAATT
Organism: Eristalinus aeneus; assembly: GCA_955652365.1. Lineage (NCBI taxonomy): Eukaryota > Metazoa > Arthropoda > Insecta > Diptera > Syrphidae > Eristalinus > Eristalinus aeneus. Next base: position 81,943,979 of record OY019131.1, on the reverse strand, counting down.
ATAAATTATAAATTATAAATTATAAATTATAAATTATAAATTATAAATTATAAATTATAAATTATAAATTATAAATTATAAATTATAAATTATAAATTATAAATTATAAATTATAAATTATAAATTATAAATTATAAATTATAAATTATAAATTATAAATTATAAATTATAAATTATAAATTATAAATTATAAAACTGGTCCAACCAAATGCCAAGATATCTAACCACCCTTTTAACAGTTAATGGCTGCCCCTGTGGGTCCAATATGCTGAACTTTCGCCAATTTCTTTTCGTGTCCCTTAATGCTTTGGACAACGGGGTTCTGAAAAGAATAGTTTCGCATTTCCGGTAGTTGATTTTCAACTTCCAGTCGTAGCAATATTGTTGAATCAAGTCGAAATCACGTTGCAGCAGGCCATTTATGACCTCAATCTTTGCACCTGATCTGTACGCGATTAGATCATCGGCAAACGCAATGAAGTTTGGCATGGAACCTATAAGGTCACTAGTGAATATCGTGAATAGAATCGGCGAACCAACCGCCCCTTGTTGCAACCCATTTTTTATGTGAAAAACAGTGGAGGAAGTTACGTTGCCATTTTTCACAACGAACTTCCTGCCTGTTATCATGTCATAGATCATATATAGCAACGTTTTGTTCATGCCAAGCCTGACCAACTTGAGGAAGAGTCCTTCTAACCATACGATGTCGAACGCCTTTTCCATGTTAATCAGGCAGGCACCTGTGCACTGTGTCTTGTTTCTGTTCCATTGTATGTCGGAAACCAATTTGGACGCTGCATGAATTGTGTCGTGCCCCGCCCTAAAGCCGAATTGGTTTTCCGGAATAATTTGTTTTTGCTCGACCCACTCTTTCAGAGCCTTGATGACTATTTTTTCAAAGACTTTGCTTATGCACGGAAGAAGACTTATCGACCGAATATTTGTCGGAATGGAGGTATCTTTGTCCCGTTTCGGGATGGGTTGTACCACTGCTGTGTGCAGGTTGTGCAAGGTTGTGTACACATCCACCGCCTCATAGGGGAGATGGCGCAGAACAATATTCGGTATTCCACCAATTCCCACTGACTTCATCTTCTTTAGTGAGTTGAAGATACCCTGGAGTTCATCTCTCGAAATTAAGATGGAATTACTTCCGTCATCGGCGATGACATTGTTTGCCAGTAAATCGTAATTGAATCTGGTGAAGCCAGGATTCTTGGATCGCCATTGAATTATATCATTCCGTAGATTAACGTGGTTAAGCGAGGCTAAGTGTTCCAGGTGGTGGTTCGGACGACGCGACTCGTTGACCGTGTACACTTTCTGGAACACAGCACCAACTGCTTTGACCTTTTCCTGGGGATCCTCAACTACGAGGAAGTTGTTGTCAAGAACAGCCTCATCTGGATCGATGCCAACTGACGTCAGTAGGCATGCGTTGTCTGTTGGTCTGTCCAGTCGAACGCTTTGAATGTCGTTATGATCTTTCCTCCGGAAAATTTTATTTACTTGCGGGAACATGCTCGGGTTATTGGATCTTATAGCCCGAATCTTATTGCCCCAGTGCAAGCTAACAGCTATACTGCAATTTTGGCGGATCGACTGCTGGAGTACTTTGATCTGCGACTTCAGCGAACGGATCTCCAGATTTTGAGGATCGGTAGACCGCCTGTATAGGAGTTTTAACCTTGACAGGAGTCTACTCTTTTTCACGTGAAGTGCATCGATGGTAGCATTCCGATAGATGTCGCCATCATCGGCTTGTGCTACCTTCGGAATAGTTTTGTCCATTGTACGTTTAATGGCGTCGTCCATTCGTCTGAGGTACCCGTCAACCTCTTCGTTCGTAAGGTTTCTGTTCGTAGGAGGATTGATCGCACTCGAACTTATTTCTCTGGAAAGGGCTCTGGTGAAACGTGGCCAACGTGCCTTATTATAGTTATAAGGATACGATTGGACATATTACTCCAGTTCCTCCAGCTCATTCGGAAGCTGTATAACCGCGACGAGACCACAGTGGTCACTATCGTACTCGACCGTAGTTAAACAGTTTCTTATGTGTCTTTTCACGTTAAGTACCGTTAGTCGTCTGTCAAAAAGCATCACATCGAGTTAAGACCCGCTTCTGGGAAAAGATGGTCTATCGGTTGAAAGCAAATCTAGCCTGAACTCGATATTGTTTTGATCCATCCAACCTAAGAGAGCGTTTCCTCTTTCATTTGGGGCAATGTTACCCCATTCACCGTTCTTAGCGTTCAAATCTCCGGCTAGAATATAATAGTTTTCTTCCGAACTTAAATGAAGGCTTGTGAAAAGAGCTTCTAGCTCAGAAAGGAAATTAGAGTTTTGAGCATCTGCTGCATAGGCAGCAATCACAAACAACCTCTTTCCACCTTGGAGAGGGATGCGCGCGATGGCTGCCTCCAGCACAGCACATCTTCGTACTCCATTGCTATACACAATCTTATGACTTATGTTTTTTCTAATCAGGAGAGCCACCCCGCCACCTCGAGTGGATTGGGGTCGGTCTCTTCTAATAACGTGGTAGTTTTTATACCTGAGATTGCGCGTCTGGTTTAGCTTGGTTTCGCTAGCCATCAGCACATCAGGATTGTGGGTTTGCAGCAAATTGGAAAGCGTTAGTTTTCGTTCGATCCTAATCAGCGAATTTACATTCACTGCTAGGATCTTAAGTGTTCTAGCCTGGCTTGAGCCCATTATATCTGCTCGCGTTGGTTCGCAGGCAGCTGCGAGTAGAGGAAATCTACTCGAGCCGACTGCGCAAGGAAGCTGGTGTGTAAGTCGACCATTTGTTTCTGCAAAGCGAGCATTTGTGCTTGCATCGACTGTATGGTGGACATAACATCCCTTATTGAGGGTTCTGCCTCTGGTAGCCTTTTCTTTTTGTGGTGACTCTGTTGTGGCTCTTTTTGCTTTTGTTGCTGTTGTTGATTTCGTTGCTTCTGATGTTCTTGTTTAACTTCCTGTTGAAGTTGTGCACTTCTGGGGCCTTTTCCTCAGATGCAACATTCTTTCGCTCTTCTAATTTGCGTTAAAGAACTATGATAAAGGCCTCCAACTTTTTCTTTTCCCTGATTTTTTCGGCCAACTCTCTTTCATCGTCAGCCTGGTCCGCTGCTTCAGATGAAACTAATTCCACATACAGCTTACCCCTTACGCTGAATCTTACTTCGTTTTCTTATTTTTGTTTTTTTTTTTTGGAGAGTCATTGTTTGGCATCGTCGCCAGCCATTTTGTTGAATTCGACTGGGATTTTAATGATTTTCTTTTTCTTTTTAATTTCCCTTCGTTGCTGCAATTATCCGATTTGTCGCTCGGAAGAAGCTCTTCGTCCATTTCGAAATCTACAATTGATTTCTTTTTCTGTATTTTTTTCTTTGAATAAATCTTGATTTTTATTGCTTTTTCAATTTTTTGATTTTTTTATTCAGTTATTTACTATACAGCGACGTGGGAGATGATAGGGCAGCCTTCCCTTTCTTGAATCAGGCCTTTTGTGTCCAAGTAGAGGAAAGGTTTAGGCGGAATGAAGCCGCTAAGACGCATCCATTCATGGTACATTTCATAAGTAAGCCCCAAAGATCAGGCTGTTAGTAGAAGCCACGCCTCGAGCACCGTGACTATAAATCAACTTAATAATAAAATTATCTTTCCTTATAAGGTTTACCAGGTTTTATGGGACCTCGTTGGGATAAAATTTCATATACTGAGATTCTGGTGTTCGATATAAACGAAGACAGACTTGAAGGCACCGCCTCTCGAGCACCTTCATCTTTTCTATTTGGGAAGGACTCCCGTTGAACCACACCATATACCATGATTGGCCAGATAAGGACCATGTAGCAAGTTAACTGGTGTAGAACAGTCCTCTTGCCATAGCGAAGGCATTCTTAGCCATGTTCAGAGCTGTATGTACATGGACACCACCATATAGATACTGGTGCAGCCAGATACCTATATATCTAACTACACTTTTCACGGTCATTGGCTATGCCGAACTTGAGCCAGTTCATTTTCGTGTCCCTTCAGTCTCTGGTCACCGGGGTTCTAAAAATGATAGTTTCACACTTCTGGTAGTTGATTTTCAATTTCTAGTCGTCGCAAAATCATTGAATGGCATCGAAGTCACTCTGCAACAAAATGGTTATTTCTTCTACCTTCGAGCCAGATAGATCATCAGCAAACGCATTTACATTAAGCATAGAACCTATCAGATCGCTAGTGATTATAGTGAACAAGTTGCAACAAATTTGTTATATGGAATACTGCTGTGGAAATTTCGTTGCCATTTTTCAGAACGAACATCCTATCTGTTACCATCTCATAGATCATATATAGTAATGTTTTATGGATGCCGGCCTGACTAACTTGAGGAAGAGACCTTCTTACCATACGGTGTCGAATACATTTTCCATGTCAATTAAGCAGGCCCCTGTGCATTGTGTTTTGTTTCTATTCCACTGGATGTCGGAAACCAATTTTGATGCGGCATAAATGGTGTCATGCCCCGCCCTGAAGCTAAATTGGTTTTCCGGTATAACTTGTTTTCCCTCAACCCATTCCTTCATAGCTTTAATGACTATCTTCTCAAATACCTTGCTTATGCAAGGAAAAAGATAGACCGAAGATTCGCCGGGATGGAGTAGCTTTGCTCCGTTTCGGGATAGCCTGTACCTCAGCTGTTTTCCAATGTGTCGGTTAAAATTTATTACGCAGTGCATTGTTGAACAGTGGTGTATATACGTCCATCGCCGCAGGGGGCAGATAGCGCAGAACAATATTTGGTATCCCATCTATTCCCACTGACTTCTTCTTCTTCAGTGAGTCGAGGATACCTTGGAGTTCATCTTTTGAAATAAGGATGGAATTGTTTCCATCATTGGTGACGACATTATTTGCGGGAAGATCGTCACTGAACCTGGTCAAAACATGGTTCTCAGATCACCATTGACTTATTTCATTCCGAAGACACACATGATTTAGCAAGGCTCTGTTTTCCAGATCGTGATTCAGACTACAAGTCTCGTTGACCATATACACTCTTTGGAAAACAGCACCAATTGCTTTCACCTTCTCTTGGGTATCCTCAACTACGAAATAGTCATTGTCGAGCACAACCCTATCAGGATCGATGCCAACTGAAGTAAGTAGGTTCGCGTTGTCTGTTGTTCTGTCAAGTCGAACGCTGTGAATGTCATTATAGTCTTTCCTCCGAAAGATTTTATTTACTTGCGGGAACATGCTCGGGTTGTTAGATCTTACAGCCCGAATCTTATTGTCCGAATGCAAGCTTACAGTTAGTCTGTAATTATGTTTGATTAACTGTTGGAATACTTTGATCTGTGACTTCAGACAGCGAATCTCCGCATTCTGGGAATCTGTAAATCTCCTGTACAAGAGTTTAAGTCTTGACAGGAGTCTCCTTTTTTCTTTTTTGCATTTTCATTTACCTGTATATAATTGGTGATTAAATCCTAGGAAAATACTTAAAACTAGGTAACTTAACCTAAGGATGGCTTAATATCTAACTTACTGACCCTAAACAGGTGCTCTAAGTTACTCTTTGTCTTATTTAGTTCGAATTGCCTTTGGACATAATAAGCGTGAAATTATTTGTTATACAAATATTTTATACAGATTTGTTCCAAGAAAACTGTTAGAAAACAAAAACTTGGTAGTGCGTTTTTTTATATAAGTAAACTTAAAATGTGGTCGCCGTGGCGTAGTGGGTAGAGTGCGACGCTCACACGCCGAAGTGTCTAGCTTCGACTCCCAGTTCAACACCAATTTGTCTAATATTTCACGCCACCACCTCTTTCGAGCTGCTGACAACACTCAAAGAGTAATAACTGTCTGAAAAAGCTTCTCAAATTTCGCCGTTCGGAATCGGTAAAAAACTGTAGGTCCCTTCTACTCGTGAGAGAACAATAGCACGCACAACACGAGTAGTTGATGAGCAAGCTAGGCCCTGGTCCCCCTTTAAAGTGTAGCGCCAACAATTATTATTATTATTATTATTAAATTTAAACTATCCTAAAATAAAACTATGGTAAACTAAAAACTTAAACCAAATAGATAAAAACAGAAAATTCTTAAATGGATGACATATATATTCAATATACAATGGTGCACCTGTTTTTTAGTTTATATATAAATATATATATATATATATATATATTTATATGTATATATATATATATGTATGTATATATATATATATTTAATATAAAATTAATTTTTGCTTTTTAACCTAGCGACATCTTAAAAACTATGTAAGCTGGACACAAGTTCAACCTTCGGGGTTAACTACGAACTGTAGCGGGGGCTGGTTTTGGTGAAGTCACCAGTAAAAGTGACGTTCTTTGGCGGACTGTGCCCTGTCTCGGTCGAAGATCGCCCTACTAAACTGAAGAAGTTCCTCGTGGCTACAAGCGACGTCCGCTTCATATTGGAGTCGCCTATGCACTGTTCTGCGTACGACATGGAATATGATAGGACATCCTTCTGTATTCTGTATCAGCCCTTTGTAGTCTAGATAGAGAAATGCTTCGGGCGAAATGAAGCCGTGAAGGGTTTGGGTAGTAAGCCCCAAAGATCAGACTGTTTGTCGAAGTCAACGCTCGTGCAATATGCCTTCGAGTCAACTTAATAATAAAATTATCTATCCTGATTAGGTTTGCTTCGTTGTACAAGACCTCGTTGGGATAGAATTTCTTGTAATCGGATTCAGGTGTTCGATACAACCGGAGGCAGGCCCGGAGGCAGGCCCGAAGACATTGCCTTTCAAACACCCTCATCTTTTCCATTTGGGAAGGAATCAGATTGAACCACACTGGGCAACCATACACCATGTTTGGCCGTATGAGGGCCAAGTAGCAGATCACCTTTACTCTGGTATCAAGTTGGCTGCTATGGTATCTGCATGCTTACCGCACTAAAAATACTGGTCCAACCAAATGCCAATATATCTAACTACATGTTACATACATAGCTAACGGCTGGCCCTGCGGGTCAAATATGCCGAACTTGCGCCATTTTTTCTTCGTGTTCCTTGAGGAAATGGATAGCGGGGTTCTAAAGAGAATAGTTTCGAACTTTCGGAAGTTGATTTTCAACTTCCATTCGTCGCCAAATCGCTGAATTTTGTCGAAGTCATGCTGCAATATGTTATTTACAACTTCAATTTTCAGGCCTGATCTGTACGCTATAGATCATCGGCATAAGCGATTAAATGCGGCATGGAACCAATGAGGTCACTAGTGAATATAGCGAAAAGGATCGGTGAATCAACGGCCTCTTGATGCACCCCATTTTTTATGTGAAATACTGTGGTGGATGTAACGTTGTCATTTTTCACAACAAAATTCCTACCTGTAACCATATCATAGATCATATACAGCAGTGTTTTATCTATGCCTAGTCTGACTAACTTAAGGAAGAGGCCTTCTTACCAAACGGTGTCGAACGCCTTTTTTCCATGTCCATCAGGCAAGCACCTGTGCATTGGTTCTTGTTCTTGTTCCAATGAACGTTGGTTACCAATTTGGACGCGGCATGTATGGTATCATACCCCGCCCTAAAGCCAAATAGGTTGTCCGGTATAATTTGACGTTCCTCGACCCATTCTATTAGGTCTTCTATTATAAGAAGACTTATAGACCGGAGATTTGTCGGGATAAATCAATCTTTGTCCCGTTTCGGAATGGGCTATACCACAGCTGTTTTTCAATGCACCGGGTAATATGCATTACTCAGCGCATTGTTGAACAGGGTTGTATATACATCTACAGCCAAGGAGTCTACTTTTTGCACGTAAAATGCGTCGATCGTAGCATTCCGATTAATGTCGCCATCATCAGTTTGTGCTACCTTCGGAATAGTTTTGTCGATTGTTCTTTTAATGACTTCGTCCATTTTTGTGAGGTACCTATCAACCTCTTCCTTCGCAAGGTTTCTGTTCGTAGGAGGATTTATCACATTCGAACTTATTTCTCTGGCTAAGATTCTAAAGAAATGAGGATGCGTTTGCACAAATTCCTCAAGTTCCTCCAGCTTATTCCGGAGCTGAATTACTGCGGCGAGACCACAGTGATCACTTTCATACTCGACCGTAGTTAAACAGTTCTTCCTATGTCGCTTCATATATAGTTACGTTGGTCGTCTGTCGATCAGCATCACATGCAGATAGGATCCGTTTCTAGGAAAGGATGGGCTATCAGTTCCAAGCAAATCTAGCCTGAACTCGATACAAGCGAAAAGAGTTTCGAGCTCCGAAAGAAGTTAGGATTTTGAGCGTCTGATGCATAAGATGCGATCGCGATCAACTTCTTTCCACCTTGGAGAGGTATGCGTGCGATGGCCGCTTCTAGCACACCAGATCTTCTAACTTAATTGCTATATATCACCTTGTGACTAATATTCTTTTTGACTAAAAGGGCGATTCCGCCACCTCGATTGGATTGGGGTCGATCCCTTCTTATAATATGGCAATTTTTATACCGGAGATTGCGCGTCTGTTTAGCTTAGTTGCCTTAGCTATCAGCACATCAGGATTGTGGGGCTGCAATAAATTAGAGAGCGATAGTTTTCGTTCGATCCTAACCAGCCAATTTACATTCACTGCTAGAATCTTAAGAGTTCTTACCTTGCGTGAGCCCATTATATCTGTCTGCGTCTGTGTAAGGGAACTGGTCTATAGTTCGACCATCTGTTTCTGCAAGGCAATCATCTGCGCTTGCATCGACTGGATGAAAGACAGTATATCCCTTATGGAGGGGTCTGCTTTAAGTTGCCTTGCCATTCGAGCCGGGGCAACCTTTGGCACTGTCCGTTATGCCGGTTGTATGCCTGACACCAGGCGTAACGATGATAGTCAGAGCACGAACCGCTTGCTTGGCGGCTACCTTTCTGTCGTTCCTTGCTTATTCTACTCTCTGTCGGAGCTCTTTTATTCGTGGACACCCCAAGTAGGTTGCGCGGTGTCATTTTCCTCCGCAGAGAACACATTTAAGGAGCACCTTATCCTCAACTTCCTGCATACCTAGAGGAGAGCGGATTTCCATATTGCAATTCTCCGCGACGTGCACCAGCCTTCTGCACTTGAAAATTTAAATACGTGGTCAGTTTTATTTAATTTCTCCCATTTTACACTAAGACCGCCTACGAAACGCATTTTTAATTTTCGTGTCCTGCGCTTTCGCTGCCGCGGTGATAAAGGGCTTGTCGAGGATGACCTTCGGATCTGTAGAAGAATTTATGCCTTTGAGGAGCAAGGACTGTAGCCTTTCTCCTGTACGTATAATAGTTGGCGTTCCATGCCGCTAATTTTTCTTTTAGAAATCTAAATTCGTCCATTGTTAGGCAATGAACGATATCGGCTTAGGAGGTCTTATATTTTACATTATAAGTATTATTTTCTAGGGCCTACTCACACAGGGTCTCTAGCTCGCCCTTCTCCATGCCGAAGACGTTTATTGGTGTCGCCCTTTCATCGTCGAGTTTCTTCAGCTTCGTTTCCTCCTCTTTTATTTGCTCCTAATCGTCGTCGGCGTCCTATGTGGCGAGCACCTAGAATGAGTTTTCACTCCCTCTATATGAAAATCGGTATTCGTTGCCCTCCGATTCACATTGGAGGGCATCAATGTCGATTGGGACTACAGCTGAAGCCGATTTACTGTTTGTTTTGTTGATGTAACCTATTTCATTGCAACCACCCCAACTTTGTTTGGTGTGACCGCTTTCTCGTCTGACATAATTGCTGTCGTCCGACGCTTCGTAAGATTGTGCTGCGGCTGCACCCTCTTTCTTCTCTTTTTTAACTCGGCAGTTCCGCTCGTGGGGCTAGCCTCGCGGATGCTGCCGTCACTGGTTAACAGAAAGTTTGTGAAGGTACTTCTGAACGCTTAGTTATTAATACACAACGTATCAAGTGGGAATCGTTTGTGAAGTACTTATCTAGATCTCAAACTCAAATTTAAGGATCATATTCAACTCAACAAAACGTGAATTGCAATTAGGATGCTATAACCTTTCATAAACAGAAATTCCTTGCTTTTAAGTGACAATAAACTTGTCTTATACAAAGTTATTATTCTGGCAATATTGTTTACGGATCTTAAATCTGGTGTAATTGCACGTAATATCATAAAAGAAAGTTACAAATATAGCAAACCAATAGCTATACAGAATAGCTTATGTGGAATTGATTTCAGATTGATTAATGTGAATTACCTGATAATTCATTAATCATTAAACTTCTAAGTGCCTACTAGACGGATTATAGCTATCATAAGATAGGATTATTATCATTTTGTTTTTTTTATTTTTTGTTTATATTTATTTTAATGTATTTAGTTAAAGCACAAGCTTGACTTGTGCCCACGTTATCCGAATAAAACCACTTTTTCTAGCACGTTATGAGTTTATTAATATTAGAATTCAGTTGTGGGTCTATGTGTGAAGGTCTCAACTGCTCTGAACAATTATGTTTCCCTAACGCTTAACATCGCCTCGGACGATGCAGGTTTTCGCATTCATCATTTGCATCTTGCCGAAAAGTGAGGATCCTCAAATAACATCTGCCGCAGATGCAATCGTGAAAATGGATGCGCGTGTGTGTAATCAAGTGTGATAACAGCCTTCCTCTTAAATAACTGCGTCCCGAAAATCGATTTCTGAGCACGTGGGGCAGCTTAACGACAAATTATTGGGTCCAATGTATTGTATGCGACCTTGACTGACATCGTTTGCATTCGTATATCATCCCAAGAATTCTTATTCCTCCGTAAATTTTCTTTCACAGTAGATACATAGAAATGACAATGTCACGATCAAAACTATTTCTGAAATACTGAAATGCCCTTTGCAAGTTTTAATGTATTCGATGATGCTGATGTGATGTATGCATTTTATATAATCCAGGTCAGATTTAACCTTTTCACACGTTATAGTGGATAGGACAGCGGACAGAGGCTGCAAGCTGCTCTTTTACAGGGACTCTAACTAGTTCCTTAACATTAAGGTCAGGATTTTTAAACATTGACTTTTTCTAATATTGTAGAATGAGCCCACTCTTTTTGTTTATTGATTTAACTTCTGTAGGAAGGAGGCAGATAGATTATTATTATTATTATTAGTATTCTTGTTATTATTATTATTATTATTATTATTATTATTATTATTGTTATTATTATTATTATTATTATTATTATTATTATTATTATTATTATTATTATTATTATTATTATTATTATTATTATTATTATTATTATTATTATTATTATTATTATTATTATTATTATTATTATTATTATTATTATTATTATTATTATTATTATTATTATTATTATTATTATTATTATTATTATTATTATTATTATTATTATTATTATTATTATTATTATTATTATTTGGTGGGCATGGGCCTATGCACGCGAGGTAACGTCGTTGATTGCGCTCAACATGGCGAGCTGCCAAGGCAATCCTCGTTAGTGCACAGGTCAAGTTGACATACAGCCTCCAAGTGGCGCCCCCTGGATAGCCATCACAACACCCGTTGTATGGTGAACTAATGTATGCAGCGACCCCCTCTGCCCGAGGATTTAAATAATGGGCCTGGCCTACCAGTCTGTGGGTTGTGCGTGAGGGTAACTTCCTTACCACGTAAAAAAGAAAAATAGTTCAGAAAAACCGATATGCCTCGGATAAGGACGGATTAACTGTTGACGACCCCAGCAAACGCTTAAAGGACAACGATTTTCGGTTTTGCACGTGGAATGTGAGGTCCCTTAATAGGCCACGTGCAGCCGAACAACTTGCGGAGGCCCTTGACAGCTATAAAGCTGACATAACCGCCATCCAGGAAGTGCGATGGGATGGGCCTGGCATAAAAGCGATGAAGAACTGCGATATCTACTACAGCAATTGCTATAGAGAGAGAAGGCAGCGCTTATTCGGATGCGGATTTGTTGTTCGAGGCAGACTTAGGCAAAAAGTCTTGAGCTACGACCCAGTCAGCGAGCGCCTCATGACAATCCGCATCAAGGCTAAATTCGGGAACATCAGCCTAATATGCGCTCACGCCCCGACAGAGGAGAAGGATGACAACATCAAGGATGACTTCTATGATCTCCTAGAAAGAACATACGATCGATGCCCCAGCTATGACACCAAGATCGTTCTAGGAGATTTCAACGCTCAGCTGGGAAAGGAGGACATCTTTGCTGGAGTCATCGGTAAACACAGCCTGCACGACAACACATCCGGAAACGGACTCAGGCTGTTGGACTTCGCCTCGGGGCGAAACCTCTCTGTGGCTAGCACGCGGTTCCCACACCTGAACATTCACAAAGGAACCTGGCGATCTCCTGATCAATCAACCGTCAACCAGATTGATCACGTTGCGATCGACGTCAGACACTCCTCCAGTATTCTCGATGTCCGAACCTTCCGAGGTGCAAACATTGACTCGGATCACCACCTTGTTGTAGCCAAGGTAAGAACCCGGATATCGAGAGAGCAACGGAGTCGAGAAAGGCCAAAACGGTTTGACGTCGAAAAGCTACAATCGCAGCTGATTGCTGGGAACTTTGCCGACCGAGTCTCCCGGAAACTCGCCCAGAGTTCGACGCTTCCTGCACTAAGCATAGAAGAAGAATGGAAACGTTGTCAAGAAGCCATCAAAGAAGCTGCCACTGATGTGCTGGGTTTCACGTCACCACCCAGAAGGAACCCATGGTTTGACGACGAGTGCAGGCAAGCGCACGCAGCTAAACAAGACGCCTATAAGGCGACGCTGCATCGAACAACGCGAGCTGTTAGTGAACTCTACGAACAGAGAAGAAGGGAAGAGCACCGGCTTCTCAGAAGGAAAAAGAAGGAGCATGAGAAGCGCGCGGTCGAGGAAATGGAAAGGTGCTTTGGCAGGAATGAAGTCCGAAAGTTTTACCGAAAGGTAAAACAGCTATCCGGAGGATACAAGGTTCGGACCAAGGCCTGCCGGGACCAAAACGGACAACTAGTAGTAGAGTCGCAGTCTGTGCTGAGAATCTGGAAGGATCATTTCTGCAGACTCCTAAACGGCGATGACGACCCAAATCCCGCTGTTAGGCAGAATGTTCCACTCAATTTGGACGATGATAGACAAGCATTCCGTCCCCCCGACTTAGACGAGGTGAAGATAGCAATATCCAAGCTAAAGTCGAACAAAGCTGCTGGAGCGGACGGACTGTCCGCAGAACTATTTAAAGCAGCTGGAGATGACCTGGTTGGGCGCATGCACCAGCTCATCTGTAAGATATGGTCGGAGGAAAGCATGCCCGATGAGTGGAATCTCAGCGTCGTTTGCCCGGTCCACAAAAAAGGAGACCCCTTTGACTGCGCCAACTACAGAGGGATTAGTCTCCTGAACATCGCATACAAGATCCTCTCTGCCGTATTGTGTGAGCGTCTGAAACCATTTGTCCATGACCTGATAGGTCCCTATCAGTGTGGTTTCAGACCAGGGAAGTCCACAATAGACCAGATCTTCACATTACGGCAGATCCTGGAAAAGACCCAAGAAATGCAAATTGACACCCACCACCTATTCGTCGATTTCAAGGCTGCATATGACAGTGTGCATAGAGACGAGCTATACAGTGCCATGTCTAGTTTTGGCATTCCTACCAAACTCGTCAGATTGTGTAGGATGACGATGGAGAACTCTCGCTGCTCCGTCAAGGTCGGTACCGAACTCACCGAGACCTTCAATGTCAAAAAAGGTTTTAGACAAGGCGACGCACTGTCATGTGACTTCTTTAACATCATCCTCGAGAAGATCGTGCGTAACTCACAAGTCAACACCAGAGGCACGATCTTCCAGAAGTCAGTTCAATTGTTAGCTTACGCTGATGACATTGACGTGATTGGACGAACACAGCGAGCCGTCAATGAGGCGTTTGCTGGCATTGAAGCGGAAGCGGCCAAAATGGGTCTTGCGGTAAATGAGGGCAAAACGAAGTACATGCTGTCATCAAGAAAGGACACACAACATCGACGTCTCGGACGGAGCGTCACACTAGGCAGCAGAAACTTTGAGGTAGTTAAGGACTTCGTCTACCTCGGCTCCGCGGTAAACAGGGACAACAACATCAGTACCGAAATCAAACGCAGAATCACTCTTGCCAACCGCTGTTTCTTTGGGCTCAAGAGGCAATTGAGTAATAAAGCCCTCTCTCGAAGGACTAAGCTGGCTTTATATAACAGCTTGATCATCCCCGTCCTACTATATGGCGCAGAATCTTGGACGTTAGCAAAGGCGGATGAGGAAGCCCTTAGTCTTTTTGAGAGAAAAGTTTTGCGTGCGATTTTTGGTCCTGTTTGCGTTGATGGCATCTGGAGGAGAAGATTTAATGACGAACTCTATAGGCTGTACGGCGACATGCGCCTGGTTAAGCGTCTACGGATACAGCGCTTAAGATGGCTAGGCCATGTAGAGCGTATGGACACCACTGCTCCGGCCCGAAAAGTCTTTGAATCCGAGCCATTGGGACAACGCAACAGAGGACGGCCTAGACTGAAGTGGCGCACACAAGTGGAGAAGGACCTCAACCAACTTGGAGTGCGCAACTGGCGACAGCTGGCGAAAGATCGTGCTGGCTGGAGAGGCATGTTGGTTGAGGCCCAGGTCCACGCCGGACTGTAGCGCCACAACAAGAAGAAGAAGAATTATTATTATTATTATTATTATTATTATTATTATTATTATTATTATTATTATTATTATTATTATTATTATTATTATTATTATTATTATTATTATTATTATTATTATTATTATTATTATTATTATTATTATTATTATTATTATTATTATTATTATTATTATTATTATTATTATTATTATTATTATTATTATTATTATCATTATTATTATTATTATTTTTATTATTATTATTATTATTATTATTATTATTATTATTATTATTATTATTATTATTATTATTATTATTATTATTATTATTGTTATTATTATTATTATTATTATTATTATTATTATTATTATTATTATTATTATTATTATTATTATTATTATTATTATTATTATTATTATTATTATTATTATTATTATTATTATTATTATTATTATTATTATTATTATTATTATTATTATTATTATTATTATTATTATTATTATTATTATTATTATTATTATTATTATTATTATTATTATTATTATTATTATTATTATTATTATTATTATTATTATTATTATTATTTTTATTATTAATATTATTATTATATTATTATTATTATTATATAACAGAAAATTTTTTTTACCGTGGCGTAGAATTCATGCAAGCGGGAATAACCTTCCTGGTTCAATTAATGCTTCAGGGTCCGAATACTACCAGGTATACGTATATGAAGTGAGCGTCAAGATACAAATGTCTCGACAGGGAACATTGGTTATGAACGAGAACTTATTTATTTATTTTTTTTTTTTTTTTTTTTTTGTGTTTGCTATGACATCTGTGAAAAATATTTAGCATACATCAAGTCATTGAACAGACAACATCATATTTTTGTATCGTGTGTTAAGGTGTGCTGTACCACGAGCTCCCAAGACCTGGTGAAACCGTTAATACTGATCGCTACCGACAAGAAATGATCAAATTGAACCATTTGATCGAGAAACGATCCTCCTTCCAACTACCATTTGTTTTCACGGATGGGACACGCATTGGCTGATCAGCACTTTGATTCCTACGAGGAAGTCGAAAATTGCTTCTCTGATTGGTTTGCTTTAAAAGACGAACAATTTTATTGGCGTGGTATTCACAAATTGTCAGAAAGGTGGTCAAAATGTGTAGAAAACAATAGCCAATACTTTCAATAAAATGTTCTTACTTTCCCAATAATAATTAGTGCTTTATTTTCAAAAAAAAACTCATTTCATACAGGTATACCTGATAAGTTTGTGAGCGTAGTGGAGCGAAGCGAAGTGTTGTACGAAACCGAAGCAGAATCGGCCTTCCCCCAAACATTGTGTCTAATATGCTGTCGATTGCGCGGCAGATCGGCTTTTCAGTAACAATATCATAATTCTTAAACACAGATTCTACACTGTGTACCCACAATACCTAGTGGACAGGATTACATTTGAAAATCGGTAATTCTTTTACGAAAACTGGTAGTTTTGATATTTCCTTCAAATTCTGTTCATTACTTGGAACACAAAGAGTGGAAGGAGAAGCAACTTCCACTGTTGGTGTGTTTATTTGTTCTATGTTAAACATCCAATTAGTCAACGCTCCTATTTACGCGCCCATAACTTACTTTGTCATTTCTCAGTTCGAATATTCAATTCCAAATATTCGACTTCCGAGTCCCTTGAACTTATCTATCACTTGATTGACAGCACCCGTGAGCTGTTTAACCGTTTCTTTATGACCATCTATAGTTTTATCGAGAGATTAATTTTCAATATATCATTATTTTAATATATCTGTAATCACTTTAATTTGAGTCAAGTTACTTATGGTTTTATTTTTTTTTTGTTTTTGTTTTCTATCAATCCTCTTTTTTTACCTATATGCCTATTAGGGGCTCATCATCAAATTTTCGGTGTAGGCACTGTTCGTGTCTTCTATCTTACAATTTTCAGTATCTCATTGCTACAGATATAATTGAGTTGTTTCGTATTTATATGCTTGTATTTTTACATACTTGTATAGTTAATTATCTACTTTTGTTTGCACATTCACATTCACTGTTTCACCACTAGTTAGCGGGTCGCCACTCTGGCGCCAGTTAAAGTTTTTCTGCGAGGTAAACTTAAAATAATATAGTTATATAATAACTATATTAATATAGTTATATAATATATAATAAAGTTATATAATAACTATATATTATATAGTTATATAATAACTATATAATATAGTTATATAATAACTATATTATTTAATTTACTTATTACAGCTTTATTCGAGATACGTTTAAACACAAATATATTCATTTCTATGATCCTTCACGTCCAGATGTTGACTGACTTAATCTCTCCGCTCACGCCACCTATTATTATTATTATTATTATTATTATTATTATTATTATTATTATTATTATTATTATTATTATTATTATTATTATTATTATTATTATTATTATTATTATTATTATTATTATTATTATTATTATTATTATTATTATTATTATTATTATTATTATTATTATTATTATTATTATTATTATTATTATTATTATTATTATTATTATTATTATTATTATTATTATTATTATTATTATTATTATTATTATTATTATTATTATTATTATTATTATTATTATTATTATTATTATTATTATTATTATTATTATTATTATTATTATTATTATTATTATTATTATTATTATTATTATTATTATTATTATTGTTATTATTATTATTATTATTATTATTATTATTATTATTATTATTATTATTATTATTATTATTATTATTATTATTATTATTATTATTATTATTATTATTATTCTTATTATTATTATTATTATTATTATTATTATTATTATTATTATTATTATTATTATTATTATTATTATTATTATTATTATTATTATTATTATTATTATTATTATTATTATTATTATTATTATTATTATTATTATTATTATTATTATTATTATTATTATTATTATTATTATTATTATTATTATTATTATTATTATTATTATTATTATTATTATTATTATTATTATTATTATTATTATTATTATTATTATTATTATTATTATTATTATTATTATTATTATTATTATTATTATTATTATTATTATTATTATTATTATTATTATTATTATTATTATTATTATTATTATTAATATTATTATTATATTATTATTATTATTATATAACAGAAAATTTTTTTTACCGTGGCGTAGAATTCATGCAAGCGGGAATAACCTTACTGGTTCAATTAATGCTTCAGGGTCCGAATACTACCAGGTATACGTATATGAAGTGAGCGTCAAGATACAAATGTCTCGACAGGGAACATTGGTTATGAACGAGAACTTATTTATTTATTTATTTATTTATTTTTTTTTTTGTGTTTGCTATGACATCTGTGAAAAATATTTAGCATACATCAAGTCATTGAACAGACAACATCATATTTTTGTATCGTGTGTTAAGGTGTGCTGTACCACGAGCTCCCAAGACCTGGTGAAACCGTTAATACTGATCGCTACCGACAAGAAATGATCAAATTGAACCATTTGATCGAGAAACGATCCTCCTTCCAACTACCATTTGTTTTCACGGATGGGACACGCATTGGCTGATCAGCACTTTGATTCCTACGAGGAAGTCGAAAATTGCTTCTCTGATTGGTTTGCTTTAAAAGACGAACAATTTTATTGGCGTGGTATTCACAAATTGTCAGAAAGGTGGTCAAAATGTGTAGAAAACAATAGCCAATACTTTCAATAAAATGTTCTTACTTTCCCAATAATAATTAGTGCTTTATTTTCAAAAAAAAAACTCATTTCATACAGGTATACCTGATAAGTTTGTGAGCGTAGTGGAGCGAAGCGAAGTGTTGTACGAAACCGAAGCAGAATCGGCCTTCCCCCAAACATTGTGTCTAATATGCTGCCGATTGCGCGGCAGATCGGCTTTTCAGTAACAATATCATAATTCTTAAACACAGATTCTACACTGTGTACCCACAATACCTAGTGGACAGGATTACATTTGAAAATCGGTAATTCTTTTACGAAAACTGGTAGTTTTGATATTTCCTTCAAATTCTGTTCATTACTTGGAACACAAAGAGTGGAAGGAGAAGCAACTTCCACTGTTGGTGTGTTTATTTGTTCTATGTTAAACATCAAATTAGTCAACGCTCCTATTTACGCGCCCATAACTTACTTTGTCATTTCTCAGTTCGAATATTCAATTCCAAATATTCGACTTCCGAGTCCCTTGAACTTATCTATCACTTGATTGACAGCACCCGTGAGCTGTTTAACCGTTTCTTTATGACCATCTATAGTTTTATCGAGAGATTAATTTTCAATATATCATTATTTTAATATATCTGTAATCACTTTAATTTGAGTCAAGTTACTTATGGTTTTATTTTTTTTTTTTTGTTTTTGTTTTCTATCAATCCTCTTTTTTTACCTATATGCCTATTAGGGGCTCATCATCAAATTTTCGGTGTAGGCACTGTTCGTGTCTTCTATCTTACAATTTTCAGTATCTCATTGCTACAGATATAATTGAGTTGTTTCGTATTTATATGCTTGTATTTTTACATACTTGTATAGTTAATTATCTACTTTTGTTTGCACATTCACTGTTTCACCACTAGTTAGCGGGTCGCCACTCTGGCGCCAGTTAAAGTTTTTTTGCGAGGTAAACTTAAAATAATATAGTTATATAATAACTATATTAATATAGTTATATAATATATAATAAAGTTATATAATAACTATATATTATATAGTTATATATAGTTATATAATAACTATATAATATAGTTATATAATAACTATATTATTTAATTTACTTATTACAGCTTTATTCGAGATACGTTTAAACACAAATATATTCATTTCTATGATCCTTCACGTCCAGATGTTGACTGACTTAATCTCTCCGCTCACGCCACCTATTATTATTATTATTATTATTATTATTATTATTATTATTATTATTATTATTATTATTATTATTATTATTATTATTATTATTATTATTACTATTATTATTATTATTATTATTATTATTATTATTATTATTATTATTATTATTATTATTATTATTATTATTATTATTATTATTATTATTATTATTATTATTATTATTATTATTACTATTATTATTATTACTATTATTATTATTACTATTATTATTATTATTATTATTATTATTATTATTATTATTATTATTATTATTATTATTATTATTATTATTATTATTATTATTATTATTATTATTATTATTATTATTATTATTATTATTATTATTATTATTATTATTATTATTATTATTATTATTATTATTATTATTATTATTATTATTATTATTATTATTATTATTATTATTATTATTATTATTATTATTATTATTATTATTATTATTATTATTATTATTATTATTATTATTATTATTATTATTATTATTATTATTATTATTATTATTATTATTATTATTATTATTATTATTATTATTATTATTATTATTATTATTATTATTATTATTATTATTATTATTATTATTATTATTATTATTATTATTATTATTATTATTATTATTATTATTATTATTATTATTATTATTATTATTATTATTATTATTATTATTATTATTATTATTATTATTATTATTATTATTATTATTATTATTATTATTATTATTATTATTATTATTATTATTATTATTATTATTATTATTATTATTATTATTATTATTATTATTATTATTATTATTATTATTATTATTATTATTATTATTATTATTATTATTATTATTATTATTATTATTATTATTATTATTATTATTATTATTATTATTATTATTATTATTATTATTATTATTATTATTATTATTATTATTATTATTATTATTATTATTATTATTATTATTATTATTATTATTATTATTATTATTATTATTATTATTATTATTATTATTATTATTATTATTATTATTATTATTATTATTATTATTATTATTATTATTATTATTATTATTATTATTATTATTATTATTATTATTATTATTATTATTATTATTATTATTATTATTATTATTATTATTATTATTATTATTATTATTATTATTATTATTATTATTATTATTATTATTATTATTATTATTATTATTATTATTATTATTATTATTATTATTATTATTATTATTATTATTATTATTATTATTATTATTATTATTATTATTATTATTATTATTATTATTATTATTATTATTATTATTATTATTATTATTATTATTATTATTATTATTATTATTATTATTATTATTATTATTATTATTATTATTATTATTATTATTATTATTATTATTATTATTATTATTATTATTATTATTATTATTATTATTATTATTATTATTATTATTATTATTATTATTATTATTATTATTATTATTATTATTATTATTATTATTATTATTATTATTATTATTATTATTATTATTATTATTATTATTATTATTATTATTATTATTATTATTATTATTATTATTATTATTATTATTATTATTATTATTATTATTATTATTATTATTATTATTATTATTATTATTATTATTATTATTATTATTATTATTATTATTATTATTATTATTATTATTATTATTATTATTATTATTATTATTATTATTATTATTATTATTATTATTATTATTATTATTATTATTATTATTATTATTATTATTATTATTATTATTATTATTATTATTATTATTATTATTATTATTATTATTATTATTATTATTATTATTATTATTATTATTATTATTATTATTATTATTATTATTATTATTATTATTATTATTATTATTATTATTATTATTATTATTATTATTATTATTATTATTATTATTATTATTATTATTATTATTATTATTATTATTATTATTATTATTATTATTATTATTATTATTATTATTATTATTATTATTATTATTATTATTATTATTATTATTATTATTATTATTATTATTATTATTATTATTATTATTATTATTATTATTATTATTATTATTATTATTATTATTATTATTATTATTATTATTATTATTATTATTATTATTATTATTATTATTATTATTATTATTATTATTATTATTATTATTATTATTATTATTATTATTATTATTATTATTATTATTATTATTATTATTATTATTATTATTATTATTATTATTATTATTATTATTATTATTATTATTATTATTATTATTATTATTATTATTATTATTATTATTATTATTATTATTATTATTATTATTATTATTATTATTATTATTATTATTATTATTATTATTATTATTATTATTATTATTATTATTATTATTATTATTATTATTATTATTATTATTATTATTATTATTATTATTATTATTATTATTATTATTATTATTATTATTATTATTATTATTATTATTATTATTATTATTATTATTATTATTATTATTATTATTATTATTATTATTATTATTATTATTATTATTATTATTATTATTATTATTATTATTATTATTATTATTATTATTATTATTATTATTATTATTATTATTATTATTATTATTATTATTATTATTATTATTATTATTATTATTATTATTATTATTATTATTATTATTATTATTATTATTATTATTATTATTATTATTATTATTATTATTATTATTATTATTATTATTATTATTATTATTATTATTATTATTATTATTATTATTATTATTATTATTATTATTATTATTATTATTATTATTATTATTATTATTATTATTATTATTATTATTATTATTATTATTATTATTATTATTATTATTATTATTATTATTATTATTATTATTATTATTATTATTATTATTATTATTATTATTATTATTATTATTATTATTATTATTATTATTATTATTATTATTATTATTATTATTATTATTATTATTATTATTATTATTATTATTATTATTATTATTATTATTATTATTATTATTATTATTATTATTATTATTATTATTATTATTATTATTATTATTATTATTATTATTATTATTATTATTATTATTATTATTATTATTATTATTATTATTATTATTATTATTATTATTATTATTATTATTATTATTATTATTATTATTATTATTATTATTATTATTATTATTATTATTATTATTATTATTATTATTATTATTATTATTATTATTATTATTATTATTATTATTATTATTATTATTATTATTATTATTATTATTATTATTATTATTATTATTATTATTATTATTATTATTATTATTATTATTATTATTATTATTATTATTATTATTATTATTATTATTATTATTATTATTATTATTATTATTATTATTATTATTATTATTATTATTATTATTATTATTATTATTATTATTATTATTATTATTATTATTATTATTATTATTATTATTATTATTATTATTATTATTATTATTATTATTATTATTATTATTATTATTATTATTATTATTATTATTATTATTATTATTATTATTATTATTATTATTATTATTATTATTATTATTATTATTATTATTATTATTATTATTATTATTATTATTATTATTATTATTATTATTATTATTATTATTATTATTATTATTATTATTATTATTATTATTATTATTATTATTATTATTATTATTATTATTATTATTATTATTATTATTATTATTATTATTATTATTATTATTATTATTATTATTATTATTATTATTATTATTATTATTATTATTATTATTATTATTATTATTATTATTATTATTATTATTATTATTATTATTATTATTATTATTATTATTATTATTATTATTATTATTATTATTATTATTATTATTATTATTATTATTATTATTATTATTATTATTATTATTATTATTATTATTATTATTATTATTATTATTATTATTATTATTATTATTATTATTATTATTATTATTATTATTATTATTATTATTATTATTATTATTATTATTATTATTATTATTATTATTATTATTATTATTATTATTATTATTATTATTATTATTATTATTATTATTATTATTATTATTATTATTATTATTATTATTATTATTATTATTATTATTATTATTATTATTATTATTATTATTATTATTATTATTATTATTATTATTATTATTATTATTATTATTATTATTATTATTATTATTATTATTATTATTATTATTATTATTATTATTATTATTATTATTATTATTATTATTATTATTATTATTATTATTATTATTATTATTATTATTATTATTATTATTATTATTATTATTATTATTATTATTATTATTATTATTATTATTATTATTATTATTATTATTATTATTATTATTATTATTATTATTATTATTATTATTATTATTATTATTATTATTATTATTATTATTATTATTATTATTATTATTATTATTATTATTATTATTATTATTATTATTATTATTATTATTATTATTATTATTATTATTATTATTATTATTATTATTATTATTATTATTATTATTATTATTATTATTATTATTATTATTATTATTATTATTATTATTATTATTATTATTATTATTATTATTATTATTATTATTATTATTATTATTATTATTATTATTATTATTATTATTATTATTATTATTATTATTATTATTATTATTATTATTATTATTATTATTATTATTATTATTATTATTATTATTATTATTATTATTATTATTATTATTATTATTATTATTATTATTATTATTATTATTATTATTATTATTATTATTATTATTATTATTATTATTATTATTATTATTATTATTATTATTATTATTATTATTATTATTATTATTATTATTATTATTATTATTATTATTATTATTATTATTATTATTATTATTATTATTATTATTATTATTATTATTATTATTATTATTATTATTATTATTATTATTATTATTATTATTATTATTATTATTATTATTATTATTATTATTATTATTATTATTATTATTATTATTATTATTATTATTATTATTATTATTATTATTATTATTATTATTATTATTATTATTATTATTATTATTATTATTATTATTATTATTATTATTATTATTATTATTATTATATTATTATTATTATTATTATTATTATTATTATTATTATTATTATTATTATTATTATTATTATTATTATTATTATTATTATTATTATTATTATTATTATTATTATTATTATTATTATTATTATTATTATTATTATTATTATTATTATTATTATTATTATTATTATTATTATTATTATTATTATTATTATTATTATTATTATTATTATTATTATTATTATTATTATTATTATTATTATTATTATTATTATTATTATTATTATTATTATTATTATTATTATTATTATTATTATTATTATTATTATTATTATTATTATTATTATTATTATTATTATTATTATTATTATTATTATTATTATTATTATTATTATTATTATTATTATTATTATTATTATTATTATTATTATTATTATTATTATTATTATTATTATTATTATTATTATTATTATTATTATTATTATTATTATTATTATTATTATTATTATTATTATTATTATTATTATTATTATTATTATTATTATTATTATTATTATTATTATTATTATTATTATTATTATTATTATTATTATTATTATTATTATTATTATTATTATTATTATTATTATTATTATTATTATTATTATTATTATTATTATTATTATTATTATTATTATTATTATTATTATTATTATTATTATTATTATTATTATTATTATTATTATTATTATTATTATTATTATTATTATTATTATTATTATTATTATTATTATTATTATTATTATTATTATTATTATTATTATTATTATTATTATTATTATTATTATTATTATTATTATTATTATTATTATTATTATTATTATTATTATTATTATTATTATTATTATTATTATTATTATTATTATTATTATTATTATTATTATTATTATTATTATTATTATTATTATTATTATTATTATTATTATTATTATTATTATTATTATTATTATTATTATTATTATTATTATTATTATTATTATTATTATTATTATTATTATTATTATTATTATTATTATTATTATTATTATTATTATTATTATTATTATTATTATTATTATTATTATTATTATTATTATTATTATTATTATTATTATTATTATTATTATTATTATTATTATTATTATTATTATTATTATTATTATTATTATTATTATTATTATTATTATTATTATTATTATTATTATTATTATTATTATTATTATTATTATTATTATTATTATTATTATTATTATTATTATTATTATTATTATTATTATTATTATTATTATTATTATTATTATTATTATTATTATTATTATTATTATTATTATTATTATTATTATTATTATTATTATTATTATTATTATTATTATTATTATTATTATTATTATTATTATTATTATTATTATTATTATTATTATTATTATTATTATTATTATTATTATTATTATTATTATTATTATTATTATTATTATTATTATTATTATTATTATTATTATTATTATTATTATTATTATTATTATATTATTATTATTATTATTATTATTATTATTATTATTATTATTATTATTATTATTATTATTATTATTATTATTATTATTATTATTATTATTATTATTATTATTATTATTATTATTATTATTATTATTATTATTATTATTATTATTATTATTATTATTATTATTATTATTATTATTATTATTATTATTATTATTATTATTATTATTATTATTATTATTATTATTATTATTATTATTATTATTATTATTATTATTATTATTATTATTATTATTATTATTATTATTATTATTATTATTATTATTATTATTATTATTATTATTATTATTATTATTATTATTATTATTATTATTATTATTATTATTATTATTATTATTATTATTATTATTATTATTATTATTATTATTATTATTATTATTATTATTATTATTATTATTATTATTATTATTATTATTATTATTATTATTATTATTATTATTATTATTATTATTATTATTATTATTATTATTATTATTATTATTATTATTATTATTATTATTATTATTATTATTATTATTATTATTATTATTATTATTATTATTATTATTATTATTATTATTATTATTATTATTATTATTATTATTATTATTATTATTATTATTATTATTATTATTATTATTATTATTATTATTATTATTATTATTATTATTATTATTATTATTATTATTATTATTATTATTATTATTATTATTATTATTATTATTATTATTATTATTATTATTATTATTATTATTATTATTATTATTATTATTATTATTATTATTATTATTATTATTATTATTATTATTATTATTATTATTATTATTATTATTATTATTATTATTATTATTATTATTATTATTATTATTATTATTATTATTATTATTATTATTATTATTATTATTATTATTATTATTATTATTATTATTATTATTATTATTATTATTATTATTATTATTATTATTATTATTATTATTATTATTATTATTATTATTATTATTATTATTATTATTATTATTATTATTATTATTATTATTATTATTATTATTATTATTATTATTATTATTATTATTATTATTATTATTATTATTATTATTATTATTATTATTATTATTATTATTATTATTATTATTATTATTATTATTATTATTATTATTATTATTATTATTATTATTATTATTATTATTATTATTATTATTATTATTATTATTATTATTATTATTATTATTATTATTATTATTATTATTATTATTATTATTATTATTATTATTATTATTATTATTATTATTATTATTATTATTATTATTATTATTATTATTATTATTATTATTATTATTATTATTATTATTATTATTATTATTATTATTATTATTATTATTATTATTATTATTATTATTATTATTATTATTATTATTATTATTATTATTATTATTATTATTATTATTATTATTATTATTATTATTATTATTATTATTATTATTATTATTATTATTATTATTATTATTATTATTATTATTATTATTATTATTATTATTATTATTATTATTATTATTATTATTATTATTATTATTATTATTATTATTATTATTATTATTATTATTATTATTATTATTATTATTATTATTATTATTATTATTATTATTATTATTATTATTATTATTATTATTATTATTATTATTATTATTATTATTATTATTATTATTATTATTATTATTATTATTATTATTATTATTATTATTATTATTATTATTATTATTATTATTATTATTATTATTATTATTATTATTATTATTATTATTATTATTATTATTATTATTATTATTATTATTATTATTATTATTATTATTATTATTATTATTATTATTATTATTATTATTATTATTATTATTATTATTATTATTATTATTATTATTATTATTATTATTATTATTATTATTATTATTATTATTATTATTATTATTATTATTATTATTATTATTATTATTATTATTATTATTATTATTATTATTATTATTATTATTATTATTATTATTATTATTATTATTATTATTATTATTATTATTATTATTATTATTATTATTATTATTATTATTATTATTATTATTATTATTATTATTATTATTATTATTATTATTATTATTATTATTATTATTATTATTATTATTATTATTATTATTATTATTATTATTATTATTATTATTATTATTATTATTATTATTATTATTATTATTATTATTATTATTATTATTATTATTATTATTATTATTATTATTATTATTATTATTATTATTATTATTATTATTATTATTATTATTATTATTATTATTATTATTATTATTATTATTATTATTATTATTATTATTATTATTATTATTATTATTATTATTATTATTATTATTATTATTATTATTATTATTATTATTATTATTATTATTATTATTATTATTATTATTATTATTATTATTATTATTATTATTATTATTATTATTATTATTATTATTATTATTATTATTATTATTATTATTATTATTATTATTATTATTATTATTATTATTATTATTATTATTATTATTATTATTATTATTATTATTATTATTATTATTATTATTATTATTATTATTATTATTATTATTATTATTATTATTATTATTATTATTATTATTATTATTATTATTATTATTATTATTATTATTATTATTATTATTATTATTATTATTATTATTATTATTATTATTATTATTATTATTATTATTATTATTATTATTATTATTATTATTATTATTATTATTATTATTATTATTATTATTATTATTATTATTATTATTATTATTATTATTATTATTATTATTATTATTATTATTATTATTATTATTATTATTATTATTATTATTATTATTATTATTATTATTATTATTATTATTATTATTATTATTATTATTATTATTATTATTATTATTATTATTATTATTATTATTATTATTATTATTATTATTATTATTATTATTATTATTATTATTATTATTATTATTATTATTATTATTATTATTATTATTATTATTATTATTATTATTATTATTATTATTATTATTATTATTATTATTATTATTATTATTATTATTATTATTATTATTATTATTATTATTATTATTATTATTATTATTATTATTATTATTATTATTATTATTATTATTATTATTATTATTATTATTATTATTATTATTATTATTATTATTATTATTATTATTATTATTATTATTATTATTATTATTATTATTATTATTATTATTATTATTATTATTATTATTATTATTATTATTATTATTATTATTATTATTATTATTATTATTATTATTATTATTATTATTATTATTATTATTATTATTATTATTATTATTATTATTATTATTATTATTATTATTATTATTATTATTATTATTATTATTATTATTATTATTATTATTATTATTATTATTATTATTATTATTATTATTATTATTATTATTATTATTATTATTATTATTATTATTATTATTATTATTATTATTATTATTATTATTATTATTATTATTATTATTATTATTATTATTATTATTATTATTATTATTATTATTATTATTATTATTATTATTATTATTATTATTATTATTATTATTATTATTATTATTATTATTATTATTATTATTATTATTATTATTATTATTATTATTATTATTATTATTATTATTATTATTATTATTATTATTATTATTATTATTATTATTATTATTATTATTATTATTATTATTATTATTATTATTATTATTATTATTATTATTATTATTATTATTATTATTATTATTATTATTATTATTATTATTATTATTATTATTATTATTATTATTATTATTATTATTATTATTATTATTATTATTATTATTATTATTATTATTATTATTATTATTATTATTATTATTATTATTATTATTATTATTATTATTATTATTATTATTATTATTATTATTATTATTATTATTATTATTATTATTATTATTATTATTATTATTATTATTATTATTATTATTATTATTATTATTATTATTATTATTATTATTATTATTATTATTATTATTATTATTATTATTATTATTATTATTATTATTATTATTATTATTATTATTATTATTATTATTATTATTATTATTATTATTATTATTATTATTATTATTATTATTATTATTATTATTATTATTATTATTATTATTATTATTATTATTATTATTATTATTATTATTATTATTATTATTATTATTATTATTATTATTATTATTATTATTATTATTATTATTATTATTATTATTATTATTATTATTATTATTATTATTATTATTATTATTATTATTATTATTATTATTATTATTATTATTATTATTATTATTATTATTATTATTATTATTATTATTATTATTATTATTATTATTATTATTATTATTATTATTATTATTATTATTATTATTATTATTATTATTATTATTATTATTATTATTATTATTATTATTATTATTATTATTATTATTATTATTATTATTATTATTATTATTATTATTATTATTATTATTATTATTATTATTATTATTATTATTATTATTATTATTATTATTATTATTATTATTATTATTATTATTATTATTATTATTATTATTATTATTATTATTATTATTATTATTATTATTATTATTATTATTATTATTATTATTATTATTATTATTATTATTATTATTATTATTATTATTATTATTATTATTATTATTATTATTATTATTATTATTATTATTATTATTATTATTATTATTATTATTATTATTATTATTATTATTATTATTATTATTATTATTATTATTATTATTATTATTATTATTATTATTATTATTATTATTATTATTATTATTATTATTATTATTATTATTATTATTATTATTATTATTATTATTATTATTATTATTATTATTATTATTATTATTATTATTATTATTATTATTATTATTATTATTATTATTATTATTATTATTATTATTATTATTATTATTATTATTATTATTATTATTATTATTATTATTATTATTATTATTATTATTATTATTATTATTATTATTATTATTATTATTATTATTATTATTATTATTATTATTATTATTATTATTATTATTATTATTATTATTATTATTATTATTATTATTATTATTATTATTATTATTATTATTATTATTATTATTATTATTATTATTATTATTATTATTATTATTATTATTATTATTATTATTATTATTATTATTATTATTATTATTATTATTATTATTATTATTATTATTATTATTATTATTATTATTATTATTATTATTATTATTATTATTATTATTATTATTATTATTATTATTATTATTATTATTATTATTATTATTATTATTATTATTATTATTATTATTATTATTATTATTATTATTATTATTATTATTATTATTATTATTATTATTATTATTATTATTATTATTATTATTATTATTATTATTATTATTATTATTATTATTATTATTATTATTATTATTATTATTATTATTATTATTATTATTATTATTATTATTATTATTATTATTATTATTATTATTATTATTATTATTATTATTATTATTATTATTATTATTATTATTATTATTATTATTATTATTATTATTATTATTATTATTATTATTATTATTATTATTATTATTATTATTATTATTATTATTATTATTATTATTATTATTATTATTATTATTATTATTATTATTATTATTATTATTATTATTATTATTATTATTATTATTATTATTATTATTATTATTATTATTATTATTATTATTATTATTATTATTATTATTATTATTATTATTATTATTATTATTATTATTATTATTATTATTATTATTATTATTATTATTATTATTATTATTATTATTATTATTATTATTATTATTATTATTATTATTATTATTATTATTATTATTATTATTATTATTATTATTATTATTATTATTATTATTATTATTATTATTATTATTATTATTATTATTATTATTATTATTATTATTATTATTATTATTATTATTATTATTATTATTATTATTATTATTATTATTATTATTATTATTATTATTATTATTATTATTATTATTATTATTATTATTATTATTATTATTATTATTATTATTATTATTATTATTATTATTATTATTATTATTATTATTATTATTATTATTATTATTATTATTATTATTATTATTATTATTATTATTATTATTATTATTATTATTATTATTATTATTATTATTATTATTATTATTATTATTATTATTATTATTATTATTATTATTATTATTATTATTATTATTATTATTATTATTATTATTATTATTATTATTATTATTATTATTATTATTATTATTATTATTATTATTATTATTATTATTATTATTATTATTATTATTA
This sequence comes from Eristalinus aeneus, assembly GCA_955652365.1. NCBI lineage: Eukaryota > Metazoa > Arthropoda > Insecta > Diptera > Syrphidae > Eristalinus > Eristalinus aeneus. Next base: position 81,911,041 of record OY019131.1, on the reverse strand, counting down.
TTATTATTATTATTATTATTATTATTATTATTATTATTATTATTATTATTATTATTATTATTATTATTATTATTATTATTATTATTATTATTATTATTATTATTATTATTATTATTATTATTATTATTATTATTATTATTATTATTATTATTATTATTATTATTATTATTATTATTATTATTATTATTATTATTATTATTATTATTATTATTATTATTATTATTATTATTATTATTATTATTATTATTATTATTATTATTATTATTATTATTATTATTATTATTATTATTATTATTATTATTATTATTATTATTATTATTATTATTATTATTATTATTATTATTATTATTATTATTATTATTATTATTATTATTATTATTATTATTATTATTATTATTATTATTATTATTATTATTATTATTATTATTATTATTATTATTATTATTATTATTATTATTATTATTATTATTATTATTATTATTATTATTATTATTATTATTATTATTATTATTATTATTATTATTATTATTATTATTATTATTATTATTATTATTATTATTATTATTATTATTATTATTATTATTATTATTATTATTATTATTATTATTATTATTATTATTATTATTATTATTATTATTATTATTATTATTATTATTATTATTATTATTATTATTATTATTATTATTATTATTATTATTATTATTATTATTATTATTATTATTATTATTATTATTATTATTATTATTATTATTATTATTATTATTATTATTATTATTATTATTATTATTATTATTATTATTATTATTATTATTATTATTATTATTATTATTATTATTATTATTATTATTATTATTATTATTATTATTATTATTATTATTATTATTATTATTATTATTATTATTATTATTATTATTATTATTATTATTATTATTATTATTATTATTATTATTATTATTATTATTATTATTATTATTATTATTATTATTATTATTATTATTATTATTATTATTATTATTATTATTATTATTATTATTATTATTATTATTATTATTATTATTATTATTATTATTATTATTATTATTATTATTATTATTATTATTATTATTATTATTATTATTATTATTATTATTATTATTATTATTATTATTATTATTATTATTATTATTATTATTATTATTATTATTATTATTATTATTATTATTATTATTATTATTATTATTATTATTATTATTATTATTATTATTATTATTATTATTATTATTATTATTATTATTATTATTATTATTATTATTATTATTATTATTATTATTATTATTATTATTATTATTATTATTATTATTATTATTATTATTATTATTATTATTATTATTATTATTATTATTATTATTATTATTATTATTATTATTATTATTATTATTATTATTATTATTATTATTATTATTATTATTATTATTATTATTATTATTATTATTATTATTATTATTATTATTATTATTATTATTATTATTATTATTATTATTATTATTATTATTATTATTATTATTATTATTATTATTATTATTATTATTATTATTATTATTATTATTATTATTATTATTATTATTATTATTATTATTATTATTATTATTATTATTATTATTATTATTATTATTATTATTATTATTATTATTATTATTATTATTATTATTATTATTATTATTATTATTATTATTATTATTATTATTATTATTATTATTATTATTATTATTATTATTATTATTATTATTATTATTATTATTATTATTATTATTATTATTATTATTATTATTATTATTATTATTATTATTATTATTATTATTATTATTATTATTATTATTATTATTATTATTATTATTATTATTATTATTATTATTATTATTATTATTATTATTATTATTATTATTATTATTATTATTATTATTATTATTATTATTATTATTATTATTATTATTATTATTATTATTATTATTATTATTATTATTATTATTATTATTATTATTATTATTATTATTATTATTATTATTATTATTATTATTATTATTATTATTATTATTATTATTATTATTATTATTATTATTATTATTATTATTATTATTATTATTATTATTATTATTATTATTATTATTATTATTATTATTATTATTATTATTATTATTATTATTATTATTATTATTATTATTATTATTATTATTATTATTATTATTATTATTATTATTATTATTATTATTATTATTATTATTATTATTATTATTATTATTATTATTATTATTATTATTATTATTATTATTATTATTATTATTATTATTATTATTATTATTATTATTATTATTATTATTATTATTATTATTATTATTATTATTATTATTATTATTATTATTATTATTATTATTATTATTATTATTATTATTATTATTATTATTATTATTATTATTATTATTATTATTATTATTATTATTATTATTATTATTATTATTATTATTATTATTATTATTATTATTATTATTATTATTATTATTATTATTATTATTATTATTATTATTATTATTATTATTATTATTATTATTATTATTATTATTATTATTATTATTATTATTATTATTATTATTATTATTATTATTATTATTATTATTATTATTATTATTATTATTATTATTATTATTATTATTATTATTATTATTATTATTATTATTATTATTATTATTATTATTATTATTATTATTATTATTATTATTATTATTATTATTATTATTATTATTATTATTATTATTATTATTATTATTATTATTATTATTATTATTATTATTATTATTATTATTATTATTATTATTATTATTATTATTATTATTATTATTATTATTATTATTATTATTATTATTATTATTATTATTATTATTATTATTATTATTATTATTATTATTATTATTATTATTATTATTATTATTATTATTATTATTATTATTATTATTATTATTATTATTATTATTATTATTATTATTATTATTATTATTATTATTATTATTATTATTATTATTATTATTATTATTATTATTATTATTATTATTATTATTATTATTATTATTATTATTATTATTATTATTATTATTATTATTATTATTATTATTATTATTATTATTATTATTATTATTATTATTATTATTATTATTATTATTATTATTATTATTATTATTATTATTATTATTATTATTATTATTATTATTATTATTATTATTATTATTATTATTATTATTATTATTATTATTATTATTATTATTATTATTATTATTATTATTATTATTATTATTATTATTATTATTATTATTATTATTATTATTATTATTATTATTATTATTATTATTATTATTATTATTATTATTATTATTATTATTATTATTATTATTATTATTATTATTATTATTATTATTATTATTATTATTATTATTATTATTATTATTATTATTATTATTATTATTATTATTATTATTATTATTATTATTATTATTATTATTATTATTATTATTATTATTATTATTATTATTATTATTATTATTATTATTATTATTATTATTATTATTATTATTATTATTATTATTATTATTATTATTATTATTATTATTATTATTATTATTATTATTATTATTATTATTATTATTATTATTATTATTATTATTATTATTATTATTATTATTATTATTATTATTATTATTATTATTATTATTATTATTATTATTATTATTATTATTATTATTATTATTATTATTATTATTATTATTATTATTATTATTATTATTATTATTATTATTATTATTATTATTATTATTATTATTATTATTATTATTATTATTATTATTATTATTATTATTATTATTATTATTATTATTATTATTATTATTATTATTATTATTATTATTATTATTATTATTATTATTATTATTATTATTATTATTATTATTATTATTATTATTATTATTATTATTATTATTATTATTATTATTATTATTATTATTATTATTATTATTATTATTATTATTATTATTATTATTATTATTATTATTATTATTATTATTATTATTATTATTATTATTATTATTATTATTATTATTATTATTATTATTATTATTATTATTATTATTATTATTATTTTTATTATTAATATTATTATTATATTATTATTATTATTATTATTATTATTATTATTATTATTATTTTTATTATTAATATTATTATTATATTATTATTATTATTATATAACAGAAAATTTTTTTTACCGTGGCGTAGAATTCATGCAAGCGGGAATAACCTTCCTGGTTCAATTAAAGCTTCAGGGTCCGAATACTACCAGGTATACGTATATGAAGTGAGCGTCAAGATACAAATGTCTCGACAGGGAACATTGGTTATGAACGAGAACTTATTTATTTATTTATTTATTTTTTTTTTTTTTTTTTTGTGTTTGCTATGACATCTGTGAAAAATATTTAGCATACATCAAGTCATTGAACAGACAACATCATATTTTTGTATCGTGTGTTAAGGTGTGCTGTACCACGAGCTCCCAAGACCTGGTGAAACCGTTAATACTGATCGCTACCGACAAGAAATGATCAAATTGAACCATTTGATCGAGAAACGATCAGAATGGGCCAGAAGACACGGCAAGGTAATTTTGCTCCATGACAATGCACCTGCACACAAAACAAAACCGGTTCCGGATACAATCAAAAGACTTGGCTGGGAGCAGCTACCCCACCCGCTGTTTTCACCAGACTTGGCTTCTTCCAACTACCATTTGTTTTCATCGATGGGACACGCATTGGCTGATCAGCACTTTGATTCCTACGAGGAAGTCGAAAATTGCTTCTCTGATTGGTTTGCTTTAAAAGACGAACAATTTTATTGGCGTGGTATTCACAAATTGTCAGAAAGGTGGTCAAAATGTGTAGAAAACAATAGCCAATACTTTCAATAAAATGTTCTTACTTTCCCAATAATAATTAGTGCTTTATTTTCAAAAAAAAACTCATTTCATACAGGTATACCTGATAAGTTTGTGAGCGTAGTGGAGCGAAGCGAAGTGTTGTACGAAACCGAAGCAGAATCGGCCTTCCCCCAAACATTGTGTCTAATATGCTGCCGATTGCGCGGCAGATCGGCTTTTCAGTAACAATATCATAATCCTTAAACACAGATTCTACACTGTGTACCCACAATACCTAGTGGACAGGATTACATTTGAAAATCGGTAATTCTTTTACGAAAACTGGTAGTTTTGATATTTCCTTCAAATTCTGTTCATTACTTGGAACACAAAGAGTGGAAGGAGAAGCAACTTCCACTGTTGGTGTGTTTATTTGTTCTAAGTTAAACATCCAATTAGTCAACGCTCCTATTTGCGCGCCCATAACTTACTTTATCATTTCTCAGTTCGAATATTCAATTCCAAATATTCGACTTCCGAGTCCCTTGAACTTATCTATCACTTGATTGACAGCACCCGTGAGCTGTTTAACCGTTTCTTTATGACCATCTATAGTTTTATCGAGAGATTAATTTTCAATATATCATTATTTTAATATATCTGTAATCACTTTAATTTGAGTCAAGTTACTTATGGTTTTATTTTTTTTTTATTTTTTTTGTTTTTGTTTTCTATCAATCCTCTTTTTTTACCTATATGCCTATTAGGGGCTCATCATCAAATTTTCGGTGTAGGCACTGTTCGTGTCTTCTATCTTACAATTTTCAGTATCTCATTGCTACAGATATAATTGAGTTGTTTCGTATTTATATGCTTGTATTTTTACATACTTGTATAGTTAATTATCTACTTTTGTTTGCACATTCACTGTTTCACCACTAGTTAGCGGGTCGCCACTCTGGCGCCAGTTAAAGTTTTTTTGCGAGGTAAACTTAAAATAATATAGTTATATAATAACTATATTAATATAGTTATATAATATATAATAAAGTTATATAATAACTATATATTATATAGTTATATAATAACTATATAATATAGTTATATAATAACTATATTATTTAATTTACTTATTACAGCTTTATTCGAGATACGTTTAAACACAAATATGTTCATTTCTATGATCCTTCACGTCCAGATGTTGACTGACTTAATCTCTCCGCTCACGCCACCTAGAAGAGGAGGCAGCAGAGAGGTCTCATACGTACAAAACGATTACGTCATCGCATGGGGAAATCTTAGAGAGGTAAAAATGTCTGAAGGAAACATGTAACAATATCAAAACGCAAAAGCTTAGCTTGTGCCCACGGGTTATTAATAAAACAAGTTTAACTTTATTAATTTTAGCATTCGGTTCTGCATCTAGGTCCCAACAGCTAACTCCTAACATCGCCTTGGTCGTTCAAGATTTTCTCATTCCCACGCTGGTCCGCTCACGTCCGAGCATGCTTCGCCGAAAATGCAATTGATGCGTCTTGCCAAAATATGAGGATCCTCAAGCTATACCTGCTGCTATTGCGATCCGCTTTTTTCCGTTTCTTTATTGTAATATCGAATTCTATGAATAACGTATATAGTACAGTCACTATCTTGTCAGGGCTGCACCGTACTATTAAGTTTGGAATTTTAAATCAACCTAAAGCTAAGGGAATAACCGAAGATGTATTCTGAAAGTTTGCGACTGTAATTCCTCTTTGACTTGCTGCATTTACATTTTTCTAGATGTCAGCCGAATACATTGGTCTGTTTTAAAAAGCGAAATTATTTCCAACGATGATACGCATAGAGATGGGTTAATACTAATATTTTCAGATATTACATAATACTAATATAATAAAATATATAGTTTTCGAATATTATAATATCTTAAGCGATAAAAAAATATCACAAATATTCATATCCCTCATGGTGGACCATCTTAGGTACAGCATGTCAAAAATGCCTTTTCACACCGAAAATAAATGAAAAAGTTCAACTTTATTAGCTGATAAATCACACATTTTTATTTCAAATAATTTTTTTTTTTGATTCATATAGTTTATACATTATACAAAAGAAAAAAAAACCAACAAATTCCTTGAAAAATGAAAGAAACCACAACAAACACCAATACAACTTAATTTTTTTTCGTGTCAAGAAACTCTTTTCACAAATCATAAAATGTACGCTTACGTTAACAGTAATAATAATTGCAACAAATTGGAATGCATTATTAATAATTTTAGTATTTTGTATGAGTTCCTTTTGAGTCACACATTGTAATCGGTTTTTCATCGAATGAATCAATTTCTGTAGATCGTAGTTGGTTGGTATTTTTTGCCATTCTTCCAATATTGCGGTATTGAATGCTACTTGTTGGTTGTCTTTTTGCGAAGGTTAAGGTCTAGACTTTGAGGGGGTGTATCAATGACTTTGCCGTAATTGTAAAGCAACCATAACTGCACCATTTGGGACTTATATTTCGGAAAATTTGAATAGTGGTTTGTTGTCTTTAATGAATCCAAATTTTCTTGCAAAAAAAATTTAGTTGTATTTATTTTTGTTGTGGTTTCTTTCATTTTTCGAGAAATTTGTTGTTTTTTTTTTTTCATTTATATAATGTATAAGCTATATGTAATTGTAATGAATCAGAAAAAAAATTTAAATAAAAATGTGTGATTTATCAGCTAATAAAGTTGAACTTTTTCATTAATTTTCAATTTGAAAAGTCATTCTTGAGATACTGTATATCAGTGCGCGGCACAGTATTTGTGACTGCAAATTCGTTCAAAGGGAAGAAACAGAGGAAGGCAACCGGACCTATATGTGATACTCCATAGGTATCGGATTCCTTTCAAAGTATACAAGTTAAAATTAACTTAAACTATTTCGTTCGAGACGAGATACTGCGGATGAATTCCGTCTAGAAGTACTTGCATGTGCGAATATCTTAAATGACTCGATGCTCTTCTTGTGAATCGTAGATGTTGGAGAAAATAGCGTTTTTGGTCGTTAACTCTTCTTTTCTCGAAATCAAACGTCCTCGTTTGACCTTTTAGAAGAATAGAATCCTGCTCACTCTGGTTGTGTGTTGGTGTAGGTCAGTAATCCCTTGCTGGACAGAGGTGCTCGAACTGGGTGTTGTTGATTCTGCTTGTTCCTTCGCGACGTTTTCGCAGCTAATTGATTTTGTAATTATGATGGCGGCTAGTATTACGAAGGCTTCTGTTAGTCCATAGGTAATGGACGAATTTATATTTATTTGATTTTTAGTTTCCAGTTTTGCTATCGTTTCAGTGTTATTGATGTGGAGTTCTCTTAGCGTCTTCCGGGACAAATGCTCTTCAAACAGGGTTGTGTTGATGATGAGATGTGCTGCTGCAGGTAGTGGTTCATGTGTTAATACTTCCGTTGCTTCATAAGTATCATTGCCCAAGTCTACTGTTGCATTCTCTATGCGAATGAGAAAAGTTCCGCTCATATCCATACTCCATGAAATGTTTTGTTACATTTTAGAACATTTTCATAATCGATTTTTACACAAAGCTTTCCTCTTTTTACAGGCTCAATAAGTAAATGCTCACAAATTTCTTTATTTGTTGTTGGTATACTTACAATGTATAGTAAGGAGTTTATATTAGTTGCTATTCTAATTTCAGCGTATTCAAGCGCTTCGTTTACATTATTTACAATATAATTTCTTGCCCAGTGAATGGCGTATTCAATGTTAATCAAATCTTCCTTAAGTAATTTTATTTTATATTTAATGTTTTCTACAAGTTCGTTCTCGTTTTTATTTAGCTTTTTTAAGATGTCATTGGTAATATTGTTTAAGTGATTAATTCTTTTTACTGATACTTTATTTATCATTATTTGATTATTGTTATTTTGTATGACGTTGTTTATTTTATTTTTTAAAATTTTTGAAGTCGTAATGGTTAGGACTTCCAGCTATCCATTTCTATGCGCTTCCAATAAAATTAAGGGAACGTGGGATTCTTTTGGGTTTTATTTTGGATAGTAGGTTTTGCAATTGTGAAATTTCAAAGGAAAGGAAGGGGTATATCGGGTGTTCGGCACTTACGTTTTGCGCTAAAGTCCTGTTAATGTCATCTATGACTGTGCGGTATGTTGTCGTGTATTAGTTCAAGTGCGCTTGGCTGTAGTTTGGATATACCGGTTTTAATGGTTATGAATTGGAATAGAATTGGAATAGTCCAACACCTGGACTTCGGCCTGGACGATTGCAAATAGGAGTATTAGAAACATTCTTCGGTGTCGGCTTTTGTTGAGCGGCTGATAGTGCATCTATCTCCTTTTCCTCCGATGGTACGGCTACTTAGGGGCCCTGCAGTTTCTCGAATATACTTTTGATTTAATGAACAGAGTTCTTAGTTCTGTTTATTTTCACTGTCAACTAACACTTCTTGGTTCATGAAAAGAGTTCTTAGTTCTGTACATGCGCTAAGGCGACCGCAGGTTTTCCGTAACGGATTTAGCGGCGTACTACTTAAGGACGAACTTATACTTTTAACACATACGCGACCTGTGGTCCTGTTGAAACTGTTAAACTTAAACTGAACATTAGAATTTTCTTAGTTATAACTTAACCTATGGTGCAGCTTGGGTACGTGAAAGAATGCGGGATTTGATAGGAAAAACAAATGTCCCAGGTGACAGGGCAGTGCAGTTTGGATGGATGGTTACTGCGGATGAATTCCGTCTAGAAGTACTTGCATGTGCGAATATCTCAAGTGACTCGATGCTCTTCTTGTGAATCGTAGATGTTAGAGGAAATAGCGTTTTCGGTCGTTAACTTACATACGATAAGTGAATATTGAGCGAGAAAAACATGCGTAAATGAGATAATATCTCATGAAAATCGAATTATTAATTTAGTGAATATTGTGCGGGAGAAGGGTGTGTGTACTTCAGAAGCGTATAGGTGAATAACTGATGAATGTTGAAGTATCGTAATATCTACTAATACGAATATTAGTAATATGTAATATATAGAAATTTAGTAATATTTTGAGGAATACTAATATACTCGTATTCGCTCCATCCCTAGATACGAACGAGAAGAATTAATTAAAAAAAAAATTTAGATAAGAAACGTAAGAATAATCATATTTATTAATACAACCTTCTTCGGTCCAAATCAAAAGAGAAAGAATCATAATCTTAAGAAACCAAGTAGTTTCTTTATAATTGAGAACATAATTTGAGATATACAGGAAGTATTAACATAATGAGTGTAACAAGGTCATTTAACAGAGATAAGTAACGTTAAGACAAAGCACATGAAGCGTTCACCGAATAAATGACAAATGAGAATATTTCTATTTCTATTTTGCATAAAGAGAAGTTAAAACATAAAATATGAGCGTAATTCATGCCTAATGAGAAAGAAAGAAAGCAATATTCACTTATATTGAGTACAGTGATAAGAGACATTCGTAACACAGTAGGAACTATACGTGAGTTTCAACATTCAGCCCCTTCTGAAACACACCGTTCTTTTAGTTATTGGCAACGGTATAAGCTTAGTGACATATTTTCCCATTTTTTTAACGGTTGGGGATAGGTTAGAATCCTTAATCAAAACAACATCATTAACTTTCAGAAAAGTTTCTTGCTCATGCCATATAGCCCGATGTTACAATGATGTTATGTAATCAGTGTGCCAACACCGCTAAAAGCATTGCTTAAAATAATAATTAATAGATGTTGTTTCAATAAAAAAACGCAGGGTCAAAAGTTAATGGAACCAATAAGGGTTGTCATTAAGGTAACACTTAGCTCCATTAAAATTTGTTACTTTATCGCTGATGATGATATCACTGGTTTTCCTCGACGGGATTACCAACCCGCTGTAGATGGAGTGCCTTTGTTGTGAAACAAACAAAAAGTGCGATGTAGACCTTGACAAATTTGGGAATTCGCCTTCCAGCAAAACATGGCCATATTGGACCCCCTTAATCTATCCCGACTTTACCAAAGGAACGTGTGAAACGGAGTCGTTCAGCTGGAAGATCACTTATCAACTCATCAACTGCGCATTAATTTTAAAATTCTTGAAGAAGATTGGCAAGCATAAACGACACAGACGCGTACAAGTGTTCTTTTAATGTATGTTTTCCACTATGAGTACGATAGGATGTTTTGTAGAGTAACTAAATTCAGATTCTCTAATACGACCACCGACACGAAGCAGGCCTTGTTCATCCAAGAATGGAGTAAGAGTTATCAAACTATTTCCCTTTTCAAGAGTTTTGATTTCGGATAAAAATTCAACCGCTTAATAGTGTGTTGTGAATTGAAAATTCAACAGATGAAAATGAACGACCTTGCTGAAAACAACGATGATTACCAACGTTTTCTGCAAACCGAATAACGTAAGCCAACGTTCGATTTGCAATAAAGTAATTAAAACACTTGGCTATTATGGCTTCGAATATATCCGTAGTTTGAAGTTGAGTCATGAGCACCTGGTGGGTGAATTTTTCCCTTTCGCTTTTCGGGATCAGCATTTGCAGGTTGGTCAAAGGTATGCTTGATGTATTCTTTTAAGTCGTCTATTATCAATCATGGTCCTGACCACCGTAACTCATTTTTTACCAAATGAGACGGTGAAACACCACTGGAAGCGCCGTCAGCGGGGTTATCTTGTTATCGCACATGGTTGCAATGATCTCGGCTTAATAAAATAATTGGATGGCGCGACGGTCCACAGGGATCAACCAGAGATAAACTTGGTCATCAACTACTCGTGTTGGGCGCGCTAGTGTTCTCACGAGTAGAAGGAACCTACAGTTTTTTTTCGACTCTGATCAGAGAAATTTGAGAAGCATTTTTCTTAGACAGTAGTCATTGAGTGTTACCAGCAGCTCGGAAGAGGTGGTGGTGAAAAATTCGAGATGTTCAGCCAGGAATCAAACCTAGACCTTCGTCGTGTGAGACTCTATCACCTGTGCGATTGAATATAGAATCCGACCACCTCTTTTCGGTAACGCTAACAGCCAGTGAAGGACGATTGCTGAATCAGTAAACGCAGTAACACGCATGTTTTCCAATTCCAACGATTCCTTAAGTTTTTTGACTAAACGACAAAGAAGTATTACTCCGCAGAGCTGTAAGCGCGAAAGGGGGTTAACATTAATTGCACCAGAGATGGTTGTAAAAACTTGTCTTGTGGAGTCTGACCTGTGACAATATAACACCGCTGAATATGCGTAAAGTGACGCTTCACAGAAACTGACAAATTTCAAACCCTTGCAGGAACTCCAATGAATTCGCGATATATCTAAAGTTTCGAGAATGAGTAGTTCTCCATTAATCGATTGTCACTGTTTAGAAAGATCCAGTGCTACAGGCTCATCCCACTTATACTTTTTGCACAATAGCTCTTTTTTTTTATAAATATTATAACAGGCATTAAAAAACCTCTAGCATCGAATCTTAGATGATTCCGATAAAATATGGTGTTTTGTTATCGTTGAGTAGAAACGCAAATTAATCTTATGGAAAAAGGAATCCTTAGCGGGAAACGATTCCAATCCAAGGAGTTTTATTTAACTACATTCCTTAAATTCCTAAAGTTCAGGAGTAAAAACCAGTAATTCGTTGTCCATTTTCGGAGATTGAATCCACATGAGTGAAGAAAGCTAACAAGCTCTGAACGAATCGAGGTTACTTCTTCAACAGAATCCGCATTGGTCATTACATCGCTAGTGTAAACGTCACGGAGTAAGACATTTGATGCGCGCGGATATTTTTCGCGAGAATCCTGGGCCAACTGATGCAAGGTACGTACAGCGAGGTGGGGTACACATGATGTTCTGTCTTTTCAACACTTTTAAAAGGCGCATAACTCTTCTGCGCGTTTAGATTTCCTCAATGCACCAAAATCGCACTTCTTTCGACCTCGAAAGAATTGGAATTATCCAAGCGAGTGCAAAAAGTTTTAACAAAATGATCCGATGAAATGTTATTCATTTCACCGCAAACTACTACACCAAAAATCGTAGGTCCATTTGCTTGGTTTCATATAGGAACACCATTAAAGACACTAAAGAACTTATCTGCCCCAATCAAAACGTTGACGCGACCTGGTAAATAAAACTGTGGGTCGGCTAATGGATTGAAGAATCGACAAGTATAGCCTTAGAAGCAGGGACGAGTGAAGTGATTATTATACAATTGTCCCGTATGCCGCTTTCACCCGCCCACGCCTGTCGTGTATCTGGACTGAACAAGATATATTACCCATGGATCGCGGCTGGTAGAGCTCAGCGCATCTAACCCACTGACAATTTCATCTGTAATTTCACACCCACTAAAGTGGGTTTGTGATCATTAGATCTGGACGCAATGGACGAATGCTATATGGAGCTTTGAGCTTTCTGTTGACATCAGGCACGTACCTTTCCGCTTCGTCTTGTTCCATTAAATGTCGTAAACCAATATAAACAGGGCTTAAATAGGTTCAAATAGAGCAAACCAAATGATTCCTCTGCAAGCTGCAGTGCACGTAGCGTCGTCTATTTTAAACCAGATATCACCGCAACCAAGGACAGAGTGCAGTAAAATGCCGCGATAACAATTACTATTGACGGCAACACTATTTAAAATATTTCCAGAAAATATTGTAGTATAAGTCATGGAGGGCATGGGCCTGTGCACGCGAGGTAACGTCGTTGATTGCGCTCAACATGGCGAGCTGCCAAGGCTATCCTACTTAGTGCACAGGTCAAGTTGACATACAGCCTCCATGCGGCGCCCCCTAGATAGCCATCACAACACCCGTTGTATGATGAACCAATGTATGCAGCGAGCCCCCTGTCCGAGAGTTTAAATAATGGGCCTTTCCTACCAGTCTGTGGCTTGTGCGTGAGGGTAACTTCCTCACCACGTGAAAATCATATAGTTCAGAAAAGCCGATATGCACGGATAAGGGCGGATTAACTGTTGACGACTCCAGCAAACGTTTTAAGGACAACGATTTTCGATTTTGCACGTGGAATGTGAGGTCCCTTAACAGACCATGTGCAGCCGAACAACTTGCGGAGGCCCTTGAATGCTACAAGGCAGATATTACCGCCATCCAGGAAGTGCAATGGGATGGGCCTGGCATAAAAAAGATGAAGAACTGCGATATCTACTACAGCAAATGCTATAGAGAGAGAAGGCAGCGCTTATTCGGATGCAGATTTGTTGTTCGAGACAGACTTAGGCAAAAAGTTTTGAGCTTCGACCCCGCCAGCGAACGCCTCATGACAATCCGCATCAAGGCTAAATTCGGGAACATCAGCCTAATATGCGCTCACGCCCCGACATGGGAGAAAGATGACAACATCAAGGATGACTTCTTTGATCTCCTAGAAAGAACATACGAACGATGCCCCAGCTACGAGACTAAGATCGTTCTAGGAGATTTCAACGCTCAGCTGGGAAAGGAGGACATCTTTGCTGGAGTCATCGGTAAACACAGCCTGCACGACAACACATCCGGAAACGGACTCGGGCTGTTTGACTTCGCCTTGGGGCGGAACCTCTCTGTGGCCAGCACGCGGTTCCCACACCTGGACATTTACAAAGGGACCTGGTGATCTTCTGATCAATCAACCGTCAACCACAGTGATCATGTTGCAATCGACGTCAGACACTCCTCTAGCATCCTCGATGTCCGAACCTTCCGAGGTGCAAACATCGACTCGGATCATCACCTTGTTGTAGCCAAAGTAAGAACCCGGATATCGAGAGAGAAACGAAGTCGAGAAAGGCCAAAACGGTTTGACGTCGAAAAGCTACAATCGCAACCGATTGCTGGAAACTTTGCCGACCGAGTCTCCGTGAAACTCGCTCAGAGTTCGACGCTGCCTGTATTAAGCATAGAAGAAGAATGTAAACGTTGTCAAGAAGCCATCGAAGAAGCTGCCACTGATGTGCTGGGTTTCACGTCACCACCCAGAAGGAACCCATGGTTTGACGACGAGTTCAGGCAAACGCATGCAGCTAAACAAGACTCCTATAAGGCGACGCTGCATCGCACAACGTGGACTGTTCGTGAGCTCTGCGAACAGAGAAGAAGGGTAGAGCACCGCCTTCTCAGAAGGAAAAAGAAGGAGCATGAGAAGCGCACGGTCGAGGAAATGGAAAGATCCGAAAGTTTTACAGAAACAGCTATACGAAGTATACAAAGTTCGGACCAAGGCCTGCCGGGACCAAAACGGACAACTAGTGGTAGAGTCGCAGTCTGTTCTGAGAATCTGCAATGATCATTTCTGCAGACTACTTAACGGCGATGATGGCCCAAATCCCGCTGTTAAGCAGAATGTTCCACTCAATTTGGACGATGATAGACAAGCATTCCGTGCCCACGACTTAGACGAGGTGAGGATAGCAATATCCAAGCTGAAGTCGAACAAAGCTGCTGGAGCGGACGGACTGTCCGCAGAACTATTTAAAGCAGCTGGAGATGACCTGGTTGGGCGCACGCACCAGCTCATCTGTAAGATATGGTCGGAGGAAAGCATGCCCGATGAGTGGAATCTCAGCGTCGTTTGCCCGGTTCACAAAAAAGGGGACGCGTTTGACTGCGCCAACTACCGAGGGATAAGTCTCCTGAACATCGCATACAAAATCCTCTCTGCCGTATTGTGTGAGCATCTGAAGCCGTTTGTCCAGGACCTGATAGGTCCCTATCAGTGTGGTTTCAGGCCAGGGAAGTCCAAAATATACCAGATCTTCACATTACGGCAGATCCTGGAAAAGACCCAAGAAATGCAAATTGACACTCACCACCTATTCTCGATTTCAAGGCTGCATATGACAGTGTGCATAGAGACGAGCTATAAGGTGCCATGTCTAGTTTTGGCATTCCTACCAAACTCGTCAGATTGTGTAGGATGACGATGGAGAACTCTCGCTGCTCCGTCAAGATCGGTAACGAACTCACTGAGACCTTCAATGTCAAAAAAGGTTTTAGACAAGGCGACGCACTGTCATGTGACTTCTTCAACATCATCCTCGAGAAGATCGTGCGTAACTCACAAGTCAACACCAGAGGCACGATCTTCCAGAAGTCAGTTCGGTTGCTAGCATACGCTGATGACATTGACGTGATTGGACGAACACAGCGAGCCGTCAATGAGGCGTTTGCTGACATTGAAGCGGAAGCGGCTAAAATGGGTCTGGCGGTAAATGAAGGCAACAACATCGACGTCTCGGACGGAGCGTCACACTAGCAGAAACTTCGAGGTAGTCAAGGACTTCGTCTATCTCGGCTCCGCGGTAAATGGGGACAACAACACCAGTACCGAAATCAAACGCAGAATCACTCATGACAATCGCTGTTTCTTTAGGCTCAAGAACCAATTGAGTAATAAAGCCCTCTCTCGAAAGACGAAGCTCGCTTTATATAACAGCTTGATCATCCCCGTCCTACTCTATGGCGCTGAATCTTGGACGTTGGCAAAGGCGGATGAGGAAGCCCTTAGTCTCTCCGAGAGAAAAGTTCTGCGTGCGATTTTTGGTCCTGTTTGCGTCGATGGCATCTGGAGGAGAAGATTTAATGACGAACTCTATGGGCTGTACAGCGACATACGCCTGGTCAAGCGCCTACGGATACAACGCTTAAGATGGCTAGGCCATGTAGAGCGTATGGACACCATTGCTCCGGCCCGAAAAGTCTTTGAATCCGTGCCATTGGGAAAACGCAGCAGAGGACGACCTAGACTAAAGTGGCGCACACAAATGAAGAAGGACCTCAACCAATTTGGAGGGCTCCCCGCTATGAAAGCTGCTATTATTGAAAATGAAAATGATGGAAAGATAATTAAATATAAATTTCTGCCTTTAAGTAGTATGTGATTCTTTATCACCATTTAACAATTTGCAAAAATTATTTTTCCGAAAACCTATTGTCTACTGCAATTATATTACAAATTGTCCCAAAGCCTTCGATCCAATCTGAGTATCCTCCGAACAACCCAAGTACAAACGGAGCAATATTCGAATGTTAGGCGATAGTGGTGGTGATTGAAGGTTCGACTCCCGAAAGAATAAGTATCTTTTTTTATTAATTTCTGTAAATAATTAAAAGTAAAACACACTTAGTGTGAGTGTGCAATGCAGCCGTGGTGAGTGATGAGTGGCCTGAGCTTAGCAAATAGTCCAACTAGCCGTCCAACTACCGAAGCGGTGAAGAGGAGAAGGAGGAGGCAACCGCAGCCAAGCTCGATGAGGGAAAAGCGAAACTTGACGCCCACATAAAACTTCTCTACGGGCAATCCACGAAAATAAAAGCTGCCGAAAAAGAAACAAAAATGAGAGAGCAGACGCGAGAACTTCTGGAGCTGCAGCAAAAACAGCATCTGCAGAAGCAAAGCCAAAAACAGCAGCTGACTAAAAATGAGCGGCCTTCAACTTCGAAGCCAGCACAAAGGTTGCAACAAAGGCAATCAGACACAGCAACCAAAACAGATACGGTCTACGATGGCGAAAGCAGGCCAGCAGCAACCATTGAACCAACAGCAGCGGCAAAAACAACATAAACAGCAGTTCCAACAAAAGCCGAAAAATTGATTTCGTTGGCGGTCTTAGTATAAAGTGGGCAAAACTAAACAAATCTGACCACGTACTTCAATGTGCGAAGCGCAGAAGGCTGGGGCACGTCTTGAGAATTGCAATAGTTCTAGGAGTTCCACAACCTATTTGGGGTGGTACAGCCAATTCCGAAAAGGGACAAAAATACTTCCATCCCGACAAATCTCCGGTCTATAAGCCTTTTTCCCTGCATAAGCAAGGTTTTTGAAAAGATTGTCATTAGAGGCCTAAAAGAATGGGTCGAGGAACGTCAAATTATACCGGACAACCAATTCGGCTTTAGGGTATAGCATGATACCATACATGCCGCGTCCAAATTGGTGTCTGACATTCAGTGGAACAAGAACAAAAACCAATGCCTCTTCCTCAAGTTAGTCAGACTAGGCCTAGACAAAACACTGCTGTATATGATCTATGATATGGTTATAGTTTATAGTGTTTTGAAAAATGGCAACGTTACATCCACCACAGTATTTCACATAAAAATGGGTTGCAACAAGGAAGTTGAAAATCAACTTCTGTAAGTGCGAAACCATTCTCTTTGGAACTCCGCTATCCACGGCCTCAAGGGAGCCGTTAGCTGTGCGAAATGTAGTTAGATATATTAGCATTTGGTTGGACCAGTATTTTTAGTGCGGTAATCATACAAATACAACTCTGACAAAAGCTAAGAAAGCCTTTGCTGCGGCAAGTTGGTTGTTTTACCAGAGTAAAGGTGATCTGCTACCTGGCCCTCATACGGCCAATCATGGTGTACGGTTGCCCGGTCTGATTTACTCTGAGTCCTTCCCTGATTGAAAAGATTTCGGGCCTGCCTCCGGTTGTATCGAACACCTGAATCCGATTACAAGAAATTCTATCCCAACGAGGTTTTGTATAACGAAGCAAATCTAATCAGGATTGGTAATTTAATGAAACTGATTCGAGGGCACATTGCACGAGCGATGACTTCATCCAACAGTCTGATTTTTGGAGCTTATTACCCCAACTTCATGTACCATGAAAAGGTGCGTCTGAACGGATCCATACCTTCTGAAGCGTTTCTCTATCTAGACTCAAAAGGGCTGATTCAGAACATGGAAGGATGTCCTATCATCTTTCATTCCAACTTCTTCTGTTCAGTAGGGCGATCTCCGCTCGAGATAGGGCACAGTATAGTATTTAACATAGTTTAGCTTTATTTATTTAACAAAGAATAGCTTAGGGTACCTCCTAATGGTCAGTAAGTTTTATTTAAGAACTATTATTAAGATAAATGTAAGCTAGTTACGGACAGTACCGAAGGTTGGGCCGGCTCCTATGGCCAGGTAACCCTATCCAGAGCAATTCGTAAGGGATGTAATGTCTTCCATCCAGTCGATGTAAGCGCAGATGATTGCCTTACAGATGGTCCTTACAGGTGGTTGAACTACAGACCAGTTTCCTTACACAGACGGCTAGAGTAGATTTCCTTTGCGTGCACACAAGAGCGCTCAGATATGAAGGGCTTACGCGAGGTAAGAACCCTTAAGATCTTAGCAGTGAATATTGATTCGCTGATAAAGATCGAACGCAAACTAACGCTCTCTTATTTGTTGCAAGCTCACAATCCTAACGTGCTGGTGGCTAGCGAAACTAAGCTAAACCAGATGTGCAATCTGGTAAAGTAAAGTAATATATGATAATAATAATTGTATGGTGCGACAGTCCACAGGGATCAGACATTGCTCATTAAGCACGCTACTGTTCTCTTACGAGTAGTACAGTTTTTTCCCGACTTCGAATGGCGAAATTTGAGGAGCTTTCTTAGACAATTATTACCGTTTGAGCGTTGTCAGCAGCTCGAGTGTCGCACTCTACCCACTACGCCACAGCGGCCACAAAAAAATAACATTTATCATAAGATTTTATATAGCCATGACGCACGTAGATTTAGTGTGCTAGCGATCGCACACACCTCTCTCCAGGGTGGAAAAAGTTGATTGTGATCGCTGCCTATGCATCGGAAGCTCAAAACCCTAACTTTCTTTCGATGCTTGCGGTTCTCTTCTCTAGTTTCCACTTAAATTCGGAAGAGAAATACTATATTTTAGCCGGAGATTTTAACGCTAAACATGAATGGAGTTACACTGTTCCGAATGAGAGAGGAAGCACTCTCTTAGATTGGATGAGAACAGAACAATGTCAAATTCAGGCTGGATCAGCTTTCAACCCTAATAGTCGACAGACGACTAAAGACACTAAACGTGGAGCGACACACGAGGAACTGTGTCACTACAGTCGAGTACGACAGTGATCACTGTGGTCTCACCGCGGTAATACAACTCCCACACGAGCTGAAGGAACTAGAGGAATATATCCAAACGCATCCTTATAATTACAGGTGCATGTGCCAAATTTCTCTAGAACCTTAACCAGAGAAATAAACCAGACAAACAGAAACCTTAAAAAAAATTAAGAGGTTACCCGGTACCTCACAGAGATGGACGATGTCATAAAACGAACAATGGAGAAGTCAATCCCGAAGGTAGCACAAACCGATTATGGCGACATCCGTCGGAATGCTGCCATCGATACACTTGACCTGCAAAAATGCACATAGACTTCTGTCAACACATAAACTCTTCTACAGGCGGTTTACGAACTCACAGAGTGCAGAAATTCGCTCTTTAAGGTATCAGATGAAAGTACTCTCACAGTTATTTAAAGATAATTAGAGACTAAATACGTAAGAGCTTGCATTTGGACATACAACAACTCTCGCATGTTCCCGCAAGTAAACAAAATCTTTCGGAGGTAAGACCATAATGACATTCAATGCGTTCGACTTGACAGAACAACAGACAACGTGAACCACTAATGTCAGTTGGCATCAATCCAGATAGGGCTAGTCTAGACAACGACTTTTACATTGGAGGCAAGGTAAATGCAATTGGTGAAGGTAAAGGCAATTGGTGCTGTTTTCCAGAAAGTGTATACGAACCACGACTTGGAGAATACAGTCTTTCTGAACCTCTTCTACCTTCCGAACGAAATAAATCAGGTTCAGTGACGACTAGCAAATAATGCCGTCGCCGATGATGGAAAAAATTCTATCCTTATTTCCAAAGCTGAACTTATCTATCTTCAACTCACTGAAGAAGAAAAAGTCAGTGGGAATTGATGGGATACCAAATATTGTTCTGCGCCATCTGCCCTCTGAAGCGGTGGATGTATACACAACCCTGTTAAACAATGCGCTGAGTAATGCATATTACCCGGTCCATTGGAAAACAGCTGTGGTACAGCCCCTTCCGAAACGAATCTGCGGTCTATAAGTCTTCTTCTATGCATAAGCAAAGTATTCGAGAAGCTAGTCATTCGAACTCTGAAAGAATGGGTTGTGGGAAAACAATTAATACCGGAAAATCATTTTGGCTTTTGTTTCCGACATTCAGTGGAATAGAAACAAAACAGTGCACAGGAGCCTGGCTGATTGACGTGGAAAAGACATTCGACACCGTATGGTTAGAAGGTCTCTTCCTCAAGTTAGTCAGGTCCCTTCCTCAGCATACATAAAATATTGCTTTATAGTATACAAAGTAACAGGTAGGAAGTTCGTAGTGAAAAATGGCAACGAAATTCCCACAACTTTTTTTTAAAATGACGCGTGCAAAAGAGGTTGCGAGCACCCTTAAGTGACCGGATCAAGGGAGAGAAGGTACTGATGCACAATGGTTTTAAATGCCTGTGGATTGTAATGAGGAGGAAAAATCGAGCTGGGAAGAGCATTCCAGATTCGTGTAGTCCGGCTAAAAAACAAGTCTCTGAATTTGACTGTACGTCCGAAAGAGGGCTTGAGGGTGAATTGGTGGTAAAATAGCGATAAAAGAGTGACAACGACGCGATATTACGTCGGTGCTCTAACGAGTCAATCGATTTCGCAATATTACTGTCACCTATAAGTTTTATCGCTCGCTTTTGAATTCTATCCAGCAGGTGCAGGGAGGTCTTAGAAGCACCTGACCAGATAGGAGCGTTATACTCAAGTTTTGGGCGTATGTATGCCTTGTATATTGTAGCCAGATCAGAGGGGGTGAAGTACTTCTTGCATCGTTTAAGGAAACCTAGATATTTCGCAGCATTTTTGGCGACCTCAAATATGTGATCGTTCCAACTAATTGTTGGGTTGATACACATACCGAGGATGGAAAGTCTTTCGGTTTCAGAAACGCAAGTGCCGTTCATGGATAACGGCTGATTATTTTGTGATCGCTTTAACGACAGTAGACAGCACTTGGTTTTGGAAGCATGAAATTCCACTCTAATTTTATATCCCCAATCAATTATGCTGTCAAGGTCGGAATTTAATGTGCTTAACATACTCTGCTGTTCCGAGTCTCTGGCCGAAGTGGATGGACGTGAGCCAAGGAACGAATGTGAAAAGCTGAGGGTACTGTCATTAGCGAAGGAATGAATAGGATTAGAAGTAGCAGACAAGAGATCACTTATAAAAATGAGGAAGAGTGTCGAAGGCAAAACAGAGCTCTGGGGAACACCAGCATTAATATGGTGAATATCAGACTCGAATTCATCCAAAACGAATTGTATTGAACGATTCGAAAGCTAATTTCTATTCCATTAAAGAAGAGACTCATCGATCCCAAAAGCACGCATTTTCGACAAGAGAGCCTGATGCATGACTCTGTCAAATGCCTTTGAAATATCAAGCGCAACATTCTCGCTTTCTCCTACATTATGCAAAGATTGGTCCCACTTTTCAGTGAGATATGCCATCAGATCACCAGTGGAACGGTTGCTTCGGAAGCCGTACTGCCGGTCATTAAGAAGCTTCCGGGACTCAAGATATTTCATAAGGTGACAGTTTATCAGCGTTTCCATGACCTTGGAGAGAAGGGACGTTAGTGCTATGGGTCGTTAGGAAGTGGGTGACGAAGATTCGACCTTTTTAGGGACGGGCTGGACAAATGCAGTTTTCCACTTACTCGGAAACAGCCCTGAAGTCCCATATGAAAAATGGGAGGCAACAAGGGGCGATGGGTTTGCCGATCTTTTTCACTATATTCACTAGCGATCTTATACGTTTTATGCCTAACATAATAGTGTTTCGCGATGATCTTATTGCGTACAGATCAAGTCCGAAGAAAAAAAAAAAACAACGTTTTGTTGTTTCTCCTACATTATGCAAAGATTGGTCCCACTTTTCAGTGAGATATGCCATCAGATCACCAGTGGAACGGTTGCTTCGGAAGCCGTACTGCCGGTCATTAAGAAGCTTCCGGGATTCAAGATATTTCATAAGGTGACGGTTTATCAGCGTTTCCATGACCTTGGAGAGAAGGGACGTTAGTGCTATGGGTCGGTAGGAAGTGGGTGACGAAGATTCGACCTTTTTAGGGACGGGCTGGACAAATACAGTTTTCCACTTACTCGGAAAGAGCCATGAAGTCCCATATAAAAAATGGGAAGCAACAAGGGGCGATGGGTTCGCCGATCTTTTTCACTATATTCACTAGCGATCGTATACGTTTTATGCCTAACATAATAGTGTTTCGCGATGATCTTATTGCGTACAGATCAAGTCCGAAGGTAGAAAAAAAAACGTTTTGTTGCAGAGTGAGTACGATGCAATTCAACGATCTTGCGGCAACTGGAAGTGGAAAATCAACTACCATAATTGTATTGTAAAACTATCCTTTTCAGAGCCCCGCTGTCCAGAGCCTCAAGAGACACGAAAATTAACTAACGCAAGTTTGGCATAGTTGACTAACTGGGACGGCCGTTGACCGTAAAAAATGTAGTGAAATATCTAGGCATCTATATGCTGGTCTACATGTAGATACAGCTCTGACCAGTGTGTGGTTCAACGTGAGTCCTTCCCTTCGGGCCTGTCGTCATTTATATCGAACACCAGAATCTAATTACAAGAAATTCTATGTCAACGAGGCCCTGTACAACGAGGTAAAGCTTATAAGGATAGACAATTTTGTTATTAAGTTGATTCAGATCTTTGAGGCTTACTTCCCAAATGAAATGTACCATGAAAGGCAAAGATAAGCAAAGTATTGGAGAAGATAGTCATTCGAGCTCTGAAAGAATGGGTTGTGGAAAAACAATTAATACCGGAAAATCATTTTGGCTTTGGTTTCCGACATTCAGTGGAATAGAAACAAAACAGTGCACAGGAGCCTGGCTGATTGACGTGGAAAAGACATTCGACACCGTATGGTTAGAAAGTCTCTTCCTCAAGTTAGTCAGGTCTCTTCCTCGGTATACATAAAATATTGCTAAAGTAACAGGTAGGAAGTTCGTAGTGAAAAATGGCAACGAAATTTCCACAACTGTATTCCATACAAAAAATGGGTAGCAACAAGGGGCGGTCTTTTTCACTATATTCACCAGCGGTCTTATACGTTTTATGCCTAACATAATAGTGTTTCCCGATGATCTTATTGTGTACAGATCAGGTCCGAAGGTAGAAAAAATAAACGGTTTTGGTCATAAGGGAGCAAATGAAACAAGTTTATGTCATTTGCGTTGTCCCGATGTTTCGACAGGGGATGCTCTCATCTTCAGGGGAAGTTTGTTTATTGAGACAATAGAAATAATACAGTTCCTTGACATTTAACATGTAACATTGAATTAAACTAATAAAGTTTATAATATACTATTTAAACTAAAAACTATTATTGCACGTAATGTTAGCACTTCGGGCGAAGATCAGTTTAGATGTATGTAGAACGATGACATTTCATTTATTTCAAAATTGGCGACCCGAAACCTCAGATCCAACCAGGCCAAACACATATTGATTAACACAACGACGAATTTGATAACTAAAGTTTTTAGAATAAATGACGAGAAAATGTCTTCGAAGAACGAGAGGATTGTGAGAGATATTCTAACAAGAAATGTCTACCCTGACGAACTTAACAGGTGGCTTACACGGCACCACAAGACAAGTTATAATTGGTCTGCTTCATGGACGAAGAACATGACAGACCCTTTGTACAAAGGCATCGTTTATGTACCAACTTTGTCAGACAATTTTAAGAAAATCATCTCCGACAATTGTAAAAACATAAAGTTAGCCTTTAGATCACATCAGACTCTTACACCACTTTTCACAAAACGCAAACCAAAAATTGATAAAGAAAATAAAACTGACGTTATATTTTTTAGTTTAAATAGTATATTATAAATTTTTTTAAGTTTAATTTAATGTTTAATGTTAAATGTCAAAGAATTCGTGTACCTAAACCAAAAAGTATTACATGATTGTAAGTAAGAAAAAGATCCCCTGAAGATGACAGCTTCCCCTGTCGAAACGTCGGGACAACACAAATTACATAAACTTATCTCATTCGGAAGGGAATTTTCATTTTTAACAAAAAGTATTTATTTATTCTGATATGCACTTTTTGGTACGTCCTTAATCTCTCTCAGCGATTCGGTTTGTATCTCCTCAATCGACGCAAAACGCCGTTCTTTCATGGGTCTATTCAATCTTAGAACAGGAAAAGTTGCACGGTGACAAATCTTCTGAATACCGTGGCCAAAAAATTACGAACAAGCAATGACGAATGAGCAGGGGTATTATCGTGATGCAAAAGCCATGAACTGATTTTCAACAATTTGGGACGATCTCTTCGTATTGTCTCCTGCGCGCGCGGCCCATAACCTCAATGCACTACGCCACGGTAACCGAAAAAAACTGTCATCAAAATGTGTACATTTGATTGAACTGCCTTGTGCTTTTTTGGCCTTGGCTCTCCTGTGCTCTTCCATTGGCACGTCTTTGGCTTCGATGCCATAGCCATATACTTATGATTCTCCACCAGTTATGACCCTTTTAAGCATTGGATAGCCGTTGAAGTCACTTAACAATTGCAAAAAATCCAAAACAACCACTTTCACAACCAAAGGACCCTGAGAAATATCTCAACGTGGATTTTGTCACAGAAGCACTTGTTTCATTAACGTACCAAGATTAAAATTAAATAAATAAAATATATACATACATATGTACTGAAATTAGTACAGAAATTGAAATTGAATTAAATTGCTGAAATTAAATAAACTGTTTAAGACATTTCTACAATATATGAACATAACAAAAAATCTTTAAGAAATGTATATTAGCCAAATACCAAAGGCGGTTATTTTCTTGGAAGCAATATTTAATATAGAAATCATTCTGTTTCATATTTCCATTATTTCAATTTCATTTCTCCAATTGTTGCTTAAGATTAATAAGATTTCTATAAAACATAGCTCTGTGATTAAATTTGTTAGCTTACGTTCCACCAGTTGTTTTATTTATGCTTTTTTATATTACCATTTCCAGTTCAAGTAAAAATCACTCCTAGTTTGTTACTATTTTTTATCACTTCATCTAGACTACCAAACCCAAAAGGATATCTTAATATTATCAGGTGTTTATTTATACGAGTATGTACATACCCTCCTCCTTCTAATCAAATATAATATGATCTTCTATATAGACACGCACATCAGTCTAATGAAATATTCTTAAAAGATAATTGTAATAGTAATCAGTTAACTTTAGAACTTAAGAATCCTTGTTGACTTTAATTTTAACTTGAAACATTTTATTAAACAATATTATCAATTACTTTATACATGTCATATGTATGTTATAAATTAGGACCGTACATATGTGTAAGCGCTGTACTTTTAAAAACCAAACTATAAAACCATTTTCTGAAGTATTTGTGTATTATATTAACGGACAATACATACATACATGTTCTAAACTTGTGTACAAAAACATATTTCCCAAATTTTAGACGGTTTTGTGGATGACGTATAGAAATTACTTTCATGAAGTAAAAATATTTTAAAGATTGAATCATATATACACATATGTGCTTTTTATTGTCCCCTGTTACTAACATTTATGAATACACAAACCCGCTGCTATGAACGCTGCTATTATTGAAAATGAAAATGATGGAAAGATAGTTAAATATAAATTTCTACCTTTAATTAGTATATGATTCGTTATCACATTATGTCTACTGCAATTATATTACAAGTTGTCCCAAAGCCTTCGATCCAATCTGAGTATCCCCCGAACAACCCAAATACAAACGGAGTGTGTGAGTGTGCAATGCGGCCGTGGTGAGTGATAAGTGGCCTGAGCTTAGCAAATCGGGTAATTTCGGTAGTTTTCGCGTAGCTTGTCCAACTAGCCGTCCAACTACCGAAGCGATGAAGAGGAGAAGGAGGATGCCACCTCAGCCAAGCTTAGTCAAGCGACTGATGAAGAAGCACTGATTGCTAGGAAGGCAAAACAAAGCCTAATAAACCAACAGCAGCAATTACTAGGAGTTTAACATAAATTAAGTTCTTCTCCCTAGCGGAATCTACAGGAAATTCTTACATATATTTTATTCATTAATGAATTTAGTAGTTTAACACAAGAACCGTATCAACTCTTCTTCGTTTTATTGACATATGTCGCAATTGCCAGGCACTATAATCAGTGCAACATGGAAATAAAATACACTAATATTTTATTCTATTCATATTTTCCACATTTTACAACGGGAGGTTTTTAAGAAGTGTAGAAATATTAACTGAAATATAAAAAAATGCCTTTTTTTTCAAATTTGCTGTATTCAAAAGATAATCTTCTAAAATTATAAATTGTGAAAAATTGAAAGTCAATGATAATACTATTGTAGTACACTACTATTAACTGAATGAAATCGAAGTACTAGTTGAATTGTTTCATTGAATTAAATTGAAATTATTTATTGTTTATAATCTTATTATCTCTTTCTTGCATTGTTTAACGTATTATATATACTTTCATGAATATGTAAAATTAGCAGTTTTGTTCAGAGTACCGCAGAATTCAGACCCGAAAGAAAATCGGTTTTTTTTTTGTATTTCAATAAAGATTAAATTCGAAAAGATCAGTAATTTGTTTGCATTAAATTCAAAATTGGTGCCGAAACCCGGGAGATCTTTATACGCTTTCGAAATACAAAACAAATTGCCGCGGTAGACTTACATTAATTGTGGTTCGTGTTTGCATTAAAATGGAACAAACTCGAGCGGGATTTCGTAGTCAAGTAACGAAAATAGAAAACGAGGCAAATGAATATTTAAAAACGATTAATGTGCGAGAAATTGAGGACTTTTCTAAGTTGGATCTCATCGACGAAGAATTATCTTCTTATCTCCAGCGTCTTACAACTGCTAACGAAAACCTCCGCATCATCAATCAGGAATGTCAAGAAAAAGGCTTGGAAAACAAGAATCCGGAAAAAGCAGCAGAATACGATGATACAGCTGTAGGTATGATAACGAAACTCCAAGTAAGATTAGACAAGGTGCATCGCAAATTGAACCCAATTTCTACAGAGACTAATTTACAACGCCCCACTACATCCACAAAAGTTCATACCACTAATTTGCCGAAACTAAAATTGAAAACATTCTCAGGTGATCATTCCGAATGGATTCCATTCTGGGAAAATTTTCGTGCCAATATTCACGAAAATGATTCTTTATCTGGTGTTGAGAAATTCAACTATTTGCAGACGGTTTTGTTAGGTAAAGCAGCAAAAACAATTTCGGGCTTTACAGCAACAGAATCGTGCTATGATGGAGCTATCTCTCTTCTACAAGAAGAGTATGGCGATAAAGAAAAGCTAATCGACAAATTAATGCAAGAACTTATGTCACTGCCAATAGTGCAACAAAAAACAGATGCTTCAGCCTTGCGAAAACTCTACAATACGGTCATAGCAAGCAGTCGCTCTCTTACGTCATTAGGCGTTCCGTCAACACATTACTACATTATGTTGAAATCAATTTTGTTGAAATGTATGCCTACCGAATTACGTATTGAATACCATCGTTTGAACAAAGAGGTAAACACAAAATTAGAAGAAGATGACACAACATCGGACAATAGTTCTACTCTCTCTTTCGATGGTGATAAGCAGGTCAAGAACATTTTGCGATTCCTTAAGGAAGTAGTGGAATCAATAGAGAAAGCAGCAGTTCCCAAAACGCTTAGATCCCATCACAAAGGTAATATGGTTTCAAAACCCACAACAGCAGCGGGCTTATTCACTCCTTCCTTTTCATCGAGTGGTCCTTGTTTTTTTCTGTAATTCAACAGCACATAAAACGAAAGAATGTGATAGCTCTAAGACGTTGACAGAAAAGAAAGAAATGTTGAAAAGAGACGGCCGATGTTTTCGTTGCACTTACAAAGGACACACATAGAGTCGTTGTCGCGCGAAGGGAATAGTTTGCATTGTTTGTAAACAAAAACATCCTACAACTTTGTGTCACACGAACCAGACTGCTTCAGTAAATATGATAAATAACCATACTGATCCCTTAAATGATGAAGGAATAATTAACCCTACATTAAATCTGTGTGTTCCCAATGTTATTAATGCAAGGGTGCATACAAAGGTATTTTTGCAGACTGCGCGAGTTTTGTTGTCATCCCCAGTCAAAGGCATTGCACAGAGTGACAGTTTGTTTGTGCGAATAATAATAGACGGTGGAAGTCAACGAACTTTTGTTAGAGAGGTTGTTGTTAGTAAGCTGAAATTATCTGTAGTTGGAACGGTAAGGCTTTCAGTCATGCCGTTCGGTAACATGGACATCTACAAGCAAACAGAATTTAAGACTGTGAGACTGTGCTTGCGGAGTCAATATGATGGATTATCAGTCGATATAATCGCTGTTGTTGTACCAGATATATGTCACGATGTTTTGCCTGCTCCGAATCATAATATTTCGCTTTTAAACGAGTTTAAACTAGCGGATGTAAACCATAAAGGCCGCAGTCAAGAGGAAGGTCTGAATGTGCTTGTAGGGGCGGACTATATGTGGCAAATAGTGACTGGAAAATATAGAAGATTAACAGGCGGTTTGACAGCGGTTCATACATTTTTTGGCTGGACTATACAAGGTCCATTTGACTTAGGTCAGATAGCGAATGTGAACACAGTCACTACTCTATCCAATATGTGTGTTGAAAATATGTGGAATCTGGAGTGTTTAGGCATTCAAAAAAATGAAACGGAAGTCAGCAATTTTACAGACGAATTACAGAAAAGTTGTATTCGCAAAACAGATACACGTTATGAGGCTTGTCTACCATGGAAAAATTTAGATAAACGACTCGATAATAACAAAGGTATCGCATTAAATTTCTTGCATTCGATTGTGAGAAGACTTTCAAGAGACCCTGTTAAGTTTGAGCAATATCATGCGTCTATGCGTGAGTTGATTACGTCGGGTTTTGCCGAAATTGCACCGCTCACCCAAACACCGTCAGCTAATCTATATTATATGCCACACGATCCTGTTTATAGACCTGATAAATCAACTACCAAACTTCGTATAGTTTTCAACGCATCTTCTCGAGCTCATGACCAACTTTCTTTAAACGACTGCCTCTTTACTGGTTCAAATTTACTACCGGATATTCTGGTAATCCTACTCCGATTTCGAATAGGAAAAATTGCTCTAATTGCAGATATCGAGAAAGCATTTTTGCAAATTGCTTTGGCTGAAAAGGAACGAGACAGTCACAGATTTCTTTGGTTCGCACATAAGCCTACAGGAGCTAGCACCTTATCAGATGTCAAAGAATATCGTATGACTAGAGTAACTTTTGGCGTCACCTCGAGTCCATTTCTACTGATTGCAACCATCGATCTGCACATCAAAAGCCATGCGCTTGAATTTCCAGAAACCTGCAAGCTATTGAAAAGTAGTTTTTATGTTGATGACTTCATTACGAGCCATGAGGATAGAAAGCAAGCCGAGACATTTTATAAGGAAGCAAAGGATGTGATGCAAAGAGCCTACATGAATTTAAGGAAGTGGATGACCAATGATGAGAAACTGCGCGGTATTATCGAGGCTAGCTGCGACGAAGGGAATCAGATGATACTAGGAATGCGATGGAATATTTTTAGCGATGAACTTATGCTCAATTTTAATGTGGAAAACCCATCTATGTTCACTGTTCCAACGAAGAGAAATCTACTAAAAGTTATAGCTGGCATTTATGATCCACTTGGATATGTTATTCCTATTGTGATAAAGTTAAAGATTCTCTTCCAGGCTCTATGGTGCGATAAGGTGGATTGGGACACACCCCTGAAACCTGAAGTGGAAAGAGAATGGAGAATATGCTTAAAGCATCTGGACCAGATAGGAAAATTGCCATTAAATAGATGGATTGGAACTTCAATTACTTTAAAGTCGTCAGAGGTTCATATTTTTGCTGATGCAAGTATGAAAGCGTACGGAGCGGTGGTTTACGCTAAGACGAGGAACTCAAATAACGAAATTAAAATTAGTTTTGTTTGTGCGAAAGGACGAGTCGCTCCTTTGAAAGACGGTAAGACTGCGGCAGCTTTAATTGCTGCAAGGTTATACGCATACCTAAGAAAGGCAGATATGCCTTTTCAACGCTTTGTTCTGTGGACTGATTCACTTATAACTTTAAACTGCATTCAGGGAGATACCAGAAGGTGGAAACCTTACGTCTTCAACAGAGTCAGTGAAATTCAAAAGCTGACAAATGTGAAGGATTGGCATCATTGTTCCGGAAAGATGAATCCTGCAGATCTTATAACGAGAGGTGTATCCGTGGACAAATTCAAAACGTCCAATTTGTGGAAAGAAGGTCCGAGCTGGTTACAGAAAGAAGAAGAAGAGTGCCAGTAGAAGCCAATGGAGTAGATACATCATTATCTTTATTAGCGGCATTCGAGGAAGCTAATGTTAATTTAAACCCAATGGTGAAGGATCCCATACTTTCACTTCAGGACTTTAATCAGTGGAGACGTTTGCTTCGGGTAACGGCGTACGTTTTGAGGGCTGCTGATCGAATGCGCAAGAAAACTATATCAACTTCGAAGTTCTTGAAAGCTGAGGAATTGCCGAATATTACTGGTTAAAGTATATACAAAATAAATTTTTTATTAATGAAATTGTATCTTTGCAGACTGGTAAACCAATTCCAAGAATATCCAGCCTGCTGAATCTCAATCCCTTCTTGGATGAAATGGGGCTTTTGAGAGTTGGTAGCAGACTACAATTTTCAAATCAACCAGAAGATACTGTCTGTCCAATTATTTTACCAAGAAATTCACCCGTCAATAGAATGCTCATAGAGTTTCTTCACGAAAAGGCGTTGCATAGTGGAGTCACCACGGTCTTAGTTTTGCTGCGTCAAAGGTTCTGGTTGCCAAGGGGCCGCCAATTAATAAAGAAATATATTGCTAAATGCAAAGTTTGCATAAAGCTAAGAGGAATGGCAGGAATGCAGCCATTCGCACCTTTACCAAGAGAACGGATAATTGCTGCGAAACCCTTTGAGAACGTCGGCGTCGACTTTGCAGGACCCCTGTACACAACTGCAAACAACAGCGACAGCGAAAGAGAAAAGGTATACATTATGCTATTTACATGTGCTGTAGTTCGAGCCGTACACTTGGAATTAGTCTTAAATCTTACAACTGAAAGCTGTATACTAGCCATCCGTCGTTTTGTAGCCCGAAGGGGAGCCCCTAAAGTCATCTTCTCAGATAACGCAAAGACCTTTAAGAAGGCAGCGACAGAGTTGAGATATGTGGGAGATATTTTAAACGACGAGATATTTCATGGTTTCATTAGTAACAGAGGAATAATATGGCGATTCAGTGTTGAACGTGCGCCATGGTGGGGAGGATTTTGGGAGCGATTAGTAAGGAGTGTGAAAAACATCCTCAAGATCACTATTTGGAAGGCAAAAATCAACAACGAACAGCTTCAAACATTGTTAACGGAAGCGGAGCATGTTGTCAACACTAGGCTACTAACTTACGTGAGCGACGATCCTCTTGATTTATCACCGCTCACACCTGAAAGTTTTCTCATCAGTTGTACTATGACAACAGAGAAGGAGAACGCAACATTTCAAATGCAGGAGGCAAGCTCAAACGAAATGCAGCGGATGCGGAAGACAAGAGTTCAGTGCACAACCTTTTTATGGAAAAGATGGAGAACTGAGTATCTAAATCTTCTACGTTCGGTTCATTACAACAAGAATACGTTTCAAAGAGAAATAAAAAACGGCGACGTTGTTTTAGTATATGACAATGCGACCCCTCGCATACATTGGAAACTAGCTGTGGTGGAAATTTGTTATCCGGGCAGAAATGGAAGAACAAGAGCATGCGAGATACGATTTGGTGATGGAAAAAGAACACTGCGAGCAATACAATTGTTGTACCCGTTGGAAGTTAGTCGAGATGCCGGCCGGGAGGATGTGAAAAATTGAAAGTCAATGATAATACTATTGTAGTACACTACTATTAACTGAATGAAATCGAAGTACTAGTTGAATTGTTTCATTGAATTAAATTGAAATTATTTATTGTTTATAATCTTATTATCTCTTTCTTGCATTGTTTAACGTATTATATATACTTTCATGAATATGTAAAATTAGCAGTTTTGTTCAGAGTACCGCAGAATTCAGACCCGAAAGAAAATCGGTTATTTTTTGTATTTCAATAAAGATTGAATTCGAAAAGATCAGTAATTTGTTTGCATTAAATTCAAAATAAATTAAATATGATGTCGGTATGGCCACTCCAGTTTGTTTAGGCGTATTCTCTAGTAGATCTTCATCTTCTTCTTCTTCTTCTTCTTCTTCTTCTTCTTCTTCTTATTCTTCTTCTTCTTCTTCTTCTTCTTCTTCTTCTTCTTCTTCTTTTTCTTCTTATTCTTCTTCTTCTTCTTGTGGCGCTACTGTCCGAGGTGGACCTGGGCCTCAACCAACATGCCTCTCCAGCCAGCACGATCTTTCGCCAGCTGTGTCCAGGTGCGCACTCCAAGTTGGTTGAGGTCCTTCTCCACTGGGGAATGATTCTGCGTTTGATTTCGGTACTGATGTTGCTGTCCCTGCTTACCGCGGAGCCGCTTCGGCTTCAATGCCAGCAGACGCCTCATTGACAGCTCGCTGTGTTCATCTAATCACGTCAATGTCATCAGCGTAAGCTAGCAATTGAACTGACTTCTGGAAGATCGTGGTGTTGATATGTGAGTTACGCACGATATTCTCGAGGATGATGTTGAAGAAGTCACATGACAGTGCGTCGCCTTCCAAATCGAGTGGAACATGCTGCCTAACAGCGGGATTTGGGTCATCATTGCCATTTAGGAGTCTGCAAAAATGATCCTTCCAAATTCTCAGTACAGACTGCGACTCTACTACGAGTTGTCCATTTAGGTCCCGGCTTTCCTTGGTCCGAGCCTTGTATCCTCCAGATAGCTGTTTTACCTTTCGGTAAAACTTTCGGACTTCATTCCGGCCATAACACCTTTCCATTTCCTCAACCGCGCGCTTCTCGTACTCCTTCTTTCTCCTTCTGAGAAGCTGGTGCTCTTCACTTCTTCTCTGTTCATAAAGCTCGCGAACAGCCCTCGTTGTTCGTCTTGTTTAGCTGCATGTGCTTGCCTGCACTCATCGTCAAACCATGGGTTGCTTCTGGGTGGTAACGTAAAACCCAGCACATCTGTGGTAGCTTCTTTGATGGCTTCTGGACAACTTTTTCAGTCTTCTTCTATGTTTAGTGCAGTTTCAGGGAGTTCCCAGCGATCGGTCGTGATTGTAGCTTTCCGACGTCAAACCATTCTGGTCTATCTCGACTCCATTGCTCTCTCGATATCCGGGTTCTTACCTTGGCTACAACAAAGTGAGAATCCGAGTCGATGTTTGCACCTCGGAAGGTTCGGACATCGAGAATACTGGAGGAGCAACGTGATCAATGTGGTTGACGGTTGATTGATCAGGAGATCGCCAGGTCCCTTTGTGAATGTCCAGGTGCGGGAACCGTGTGCTAGCCACACGTTCTTTCATAGCTGAGCGTTGAAATCTCCTAGAACGATCTTGTTGTCGTAGATGGCGCATCTATCGTATGTTCTTTCTAGGAGATCATAGAAGTCATCCTTGATGTTGTCATCTTTTTCCTCTGTCGTCGCGTGAGCGCAAATTAGGCTGATGTTCCTGAATTTAGCCTTGATGCGGATTGTCATGAGGCGTTCGCTGAGGGGGTCGTAGCTCAAGATCCAGGGGACGCCGCGTGGAGGCTGTTTCTCAACTTGACCTGTGCATTAACGAGGATAGCCTTTGCAGCTCGGTAGTAGATACTTCCTGGATTTCAAGCAGGGCACGATTTTGGGGTCCGTAACCAGAAATAAATCAATTGCCATACTAGTTTTGCGCCTTATTGTTGAAACCACAATAAAAATAATCAGTTATCATGGCTCTATAGCAGTCATTATTGACTGCAACGGTCCTGTAGATTCAATTCATACAGTGCCAAAAAAGGTAAAAAAAATGTGCATGTACGGGGTCGTAGCTCAAGACTGGATGGCGGTAATGTCTGCCTTGTAGCAATCAAGGGCCCTCGTAAGTTGTTCGGCTGCACGTGGTCTGTTAATGGGCCTCACATTCCACGTACAAAACCGAAAATCGTTGTTCTTAAAACGTTTGCTGGGATCGTTAACAGTTAATCCGTCCTTATTCGAGACATATCGGTTCTCTGAACTATATGATTTTTACGTGGTGAGGAAGTTACCCTCACGCACAACCTGCAGACTGGTAGGCCAGGCTCATTATTTAAACCCTCGGGCAGAGGGGCTCGCTGCATACATTGGTTCACCATACAACCAGTGTTGTAATGGCTATCCAGGGCGCGTCGCGTGGAGGCTGTATCTCAACTTGACCTGTGCATTAAAGAGGATAGCCCTTGCAGCTCGGTAGTAGATACTTCCTGGATTTCAAGCAGGGCACGATTTTGGGGTCCGTAACCAGAAATAAATCAATTGCCATACTAGTTTTGCGCCTTATTGTTGAAACCACAATAAAAATAATCAGTTATCATGGCTCTATAGCAGTCATTATTGACTGCAACGGTCCTGTAGATTCAATTCATACAGTGCCAAAACAGGTAAAAAAAATGTACGTGACCGCTGACAAAATGGCCACGAGTCAAAGTAGCGTTATCAGTGTTCTATACCTCTTAGATAATAAAAAACTTTATATTTGTTTTTTCCTATCCTATTACACTTTAATACGCCAATAAATAATAAAATGTTTTTCTTTTTAATTTTTCAGTTCCAAAACAAATTAACAATAACAGTAATTATCGTTGTTTTTCTATACCTTATCGGAGAACTTCCCGCCCATATTACATCAAAGAAAAGTGCTCTTAATTTACTATTTGGTGGTGATGCAACAAAAATTCATTTTCAAACAGTGGAAGAAATTGAAGTTATTTTTCTTACACTTAATGCTCTTCAACTAAGTTTTAATATAATTATCTATGCTATTGTTAATCCATTATTTATGGCAGAGTTTTTTATTTTTCTAGAAGAAATGTCAAATATGTTATTTATTCTTATGGGTATAACTGCAATTCATAAAATTATAAAGCATAGTCGTCTCAAACTTAATTGGCACAATGATATTGCTCAAAAAACAAGTACGTTCTATAGCAGTGTAATATGCCAACCATTAAATAAACTTGAAAAATATAATGCACAAAATAGTTCAATTTTAAGAAATAGAAAATGGACATCTTGCTCAGAGTTACCTTTAGTAGTTACACAAAACGGTACGAATTCAATAACGTATGCAATTGTAAAAAAACGTTTAGCATCCGTTTAAGGATTTATACCAATGAAAATGTATTTAGTTAATATATCATATTTGTCGTTTGTGAATATTCCTACACCTATTGTGAATGCACACCTATTGAAAAGTGTAATTGTGAATCAATTTCTTATATTTTTTCATAAATGTCAAATGTATAACAATAAAAATTTATTCGGGGTGTTTGTTTAGGTGGTATATATTAAATAACTAACTCCCTATTAAATAATTTGAAAATAAATATACCTTACAAACAAATATTCTATGGATGTTATTCGTGTTATTTCAAATCAAAGCAAAATGGAACAGCTATCAGGTGTTATGATAATAATAATTATCGGAGGTGGAGTCTTAACATTTGTTATGCTTTTCATATTTGCGAAGAGGCAAATAATGCGATTTACTCTTAGATCTAGACGTGGTCCACATGTTCCTGTGGGTAACGACGCAAAGAAAGTACGATGTTTTTTTTATTGTCTTATGAAACTGGATTAATAAGCGCAAAACTTTGTTTAGGGTATACGACGAGAAATCGAACGTCGGCTTGATTGCATCCAAAAAATTGCACATGAGCCAAAGCTACTCTGGGAGGATGATAAGTACATTCTGAAACCGGAACAACCATTGCCACCTTATTATTACAGGATGCGAGCTGTTGACGATGTTAAGATTCTTGGTATATGTTAACCTTTGGTATAATTTTTCAACTCACATTAATATGTTTCCAGAAACTGAAATTGCTAAAAGCGACGGCAGTGTTCGACATCCTTATGAAAGCTTGAGAGCATTTCTCCTAACCTCGCTTGCCTCAACTTCACTGAATGGTTCAGGGCAAAGGCTCATTCATCAATTTTGTGACATGTATGAACATGCCAGACATGATCCAAACGACTTTGGTGGAGAAGAATATGAAGCGTACCATCGCCTGCTGCTTAAACTCTTGGATGCGTTAGTTAAATTTCGAAATTGAAAAGTCATTTTTAATAACGAATCCCACACTTAGGGCAAAGCAATTGAAGTCATTTACAAACAGCCGAAAGACATCTCCTTCACGTACTCCAAAAAAACAAACCAAAATGCATGCCCTCCTAGACCCTTCGAGACTTCGTCCACCACCCATAACAAATTCTAGTTCACCGGTTGTACGAGATTTAGGTAGTCACCTATCAAAAGTAAATCTAACATTAGGGTTGCAACAACACCATAGTCAGGATCAGGACTCTGATCGAGAAAATATACGAAATAGGGCAAAGAATAGCTCAGATGGAGACGAAAACGAGATAATAACAGTAACTACATATAACGATACTAACTCGAGCATCGTATGACAATATTGAAGGGATATATTCACGAAAACGTTGTTTCCATACTAAAAATAATCCGGAACTCTGTTTCCATATTTAGTCTAAAGGTATTACCTTATATCGTATCCAAATTAATGGTATGCATTTTGATAATGTGTAGTATACTTATGGAAAGATGGTCAAATTCGAAAAAGACATTCTGGCTGAGTACCACATTCAAATCTTTACCAATTGTGTAGAATAATATTAATTCATAAATATAATAAATAGTATACTATAAATATGTATTGTTCTTGTTGTTTATTTACTGCTTTGCAACTTGAAAAGAAAATCAATCAGAAATTTATGCCTTGCTTCGATTTCCTGAAAAGAACGATTGAACATTTTTGAACTAATTCTTTCGTATAAATTTTTATCCTTGTATCCAGATTTAATTTCTTCAAGTATTATCTTATCTTCTTCTCTTGTCCATGGTGAAAGTGGTTCCTGCTTAATTTCTTTTCCAGGAGAGAATACCGATTCCGAGTCACTTCCTTCGGACTCCTCGCTTAGTTTAGTTTCTCCGTCTTTTCGTTTTCTGCTTATTTTCTTTTTATATTGTTCACTTTCACAGTTTGGCTCATCATCTATCAAATTTTTTAATTTATTTGCTGCAGCAATAGCATTTGATTTTGTATGGTTGTCTATTGAAAAACGTTTGCAAGTCAAAGGTGGTGATTTAACTAGATTTTTTTTTGGAGATTTTCGCCGTTCTTTAAAAGATGTATGTCCCTTTCTGGGTGAGCCTTTATTCTCCTCTGTTGCTGGTAGTGGTAATTTCAACGGCCGATGACAGTTGGTAGAAATGTTGACCAATGAATTACTGTAGCAACTTGTTGAATAATAAGATGGGTTAAGGCGAATAGCATGTGCTCGCAGTGTTGATTCATCACATGTCTCAAAGTGGTCTTCATCCAAAGCAGTGTGCACAATGGGATCTAGTTTTGTATATTACTTTCAAAATTTCTAACGAAAAACTTTAATTTAAAAACGCATTTACCTTTAGACTCTTCTTCTTCAGATTTTTCGTTGTCATCACTACTGCAGTCGTTATTAGATGCCAGTCTTTTCTCACCATATTCCCTAATACCATGAACACATCCAGAGTTACTTGCGTAAGAATCCTCCTCTACTACTTCATTTAATTCATCTGCTTTGAAACTACTTGCCATGAATGATAACTTTGCAGGCAGTGGGATTTTGGTGCCATAAAATATTCTTCCATTTATAAATTTCAGTTGGCAGGTTTGAGATTCTGTTGGGGAATCTAAGAGATCATTTGGATGCAAGGTTTCAATATATTCTCCCGTTTGGTTGTTCAAAACTTCTTTCATGTTTGCATTTTCCACAGATCCAAACAATCTAAATACATTGATTTTTAGGTTGCTGCTTAAAAAAGTTTTTATATAATTACCTCTCTGAAGGTGTTTCTGATAGAAACAACTGAGAAAACCATTCGATAAGAAATGTGTTTCCCTTTAGTAAAGGAAATATTTTTGACTTTATTTTCTCCACGGAAACATTTGGCTCCTCGGAAAGTTCCCCGATACAATTATATATCTTGCGAATTTGGGCGGGCTGCTTATTGAAATAAACGTTTAGTTTGCTAAAGAACGTCCCAGCATTAGTGTACATAAAATGCTCAAAAAATTTTCCAATTTCTGCTGCCTCGGGAGGTAATAAAAATGTAAGAAATACATGGGCTAGCTCCGGATGATCAGGAAGAAAAAGTTGTTCTAGTTTCTAAAGATTATAAATCGTAGAATGAAATAAAGAACTGAGTATTTCTAGAATTTAATTTTTAACCTACATAATATAAGTCCGCAACCTTATCACGTTTCGGATCAAACGCTCTCAAAATATGATTGAATTTCCTACAGTCTTCTGGTCTCTTAGATTGTTTGAGAACTTCTTCTACTTTTTCATAAAAGTTAAAAGCATATACTGAAAATATAAAAAAAATGTTGACATGTATCATTTAACATATACTTATTCACAATAAATCACTTTTCATGTTAACATACTTGCGTCTTTTCTGTTGGAGTCTTCGGCGCTATCTGGTAAAAGCATATGACGTAGATTTTCTTCCTGTCTATTGGCCTTTCTACTCTTTGGGGCTTCCTGTTCATCATTTGACCTTCTTTTACAATTTACTTCCTCATTTTGTTTATTTCTTTTACAGTTCATTTTTAAGTCCTTTAACAAATTTGTGTATAGTTCAAGGGCCTTACAGTGACGAAAAATAAATCTTAAGCCGCGGTGTCTGTACTTAGCAAATTGTTTCTCTAAATTTAATCTGTACGCAGATAGTAAATTTTCATACGTCTTCTGTAAATTTTTTGTATGACGAAATCTTTTCGCTGCCGACTGTAACTTTTTGCTTAGATAGCGATCAGAATATTTATTTAGCCGAAGCGACGATCTAGGATGGGACCTTTTAACCCGTTTATGCGAAGTTGAATTCGTACTTTTGTTGTCATTAGATTTGTCTTTCACAACTTCGAAGTATTCTGTTAGTTTCTTTTGTTTCTCAGTTTTATTGGGTGACGTTTCCGTTGCTTTGTTGCTTAAACTCAGTTCTTTCAGGGGTTCAAATGTTGTGTTGCTCAGCACACTGGATTCAACTGGCTTTGTACATTGGTTCTCTATTTCTACTAAATTTTGAAAACTATTTTCGATCTCCGGTAAAGGGTTTTCTGTTGGTTGCCCAAATAAATAATTAATATTTATTACAACAGAAGGTTTTTCGATATCATTTGATACAGTTTTAGATTTCCAATTAAACGATTTATTTCGCAAATGCAGAGACTGTGCATTTGGAAAACCAATAAGATCTCCTGTAATGTCTTTAACGTAACGAGTATAGTTGTCTGGGTAAGAGTCATCAATAATTCCACCTGCATTAAGCTAAAGAAAAAACATACGAAATTTGCCTAAATGTGATTATAATTAAAAGATAAATTTGCACTGAGTTGGAGACAGGAAAAAGTTCACTAAATCACATAACTAGAAAATATTAAGCAAATACTAATGCTTTCACTGAATAATAAAATTGTAGGTACAATAAATTGACATATGTACTTTAAAAAAAAATGGAAACTTGAAAACTAAACAGTCAATGAACAGTTGATTTTCTTTAAGTATTTGGGTTTTATAAATTAAAGCATTACATACATAGATATTAATACTGAAACAAATGTTGGCAAAATAAGATTTTTTTGATTAAAGACAATTAAGAATCAGTATTAAATACTTTCTTATAAGCTTATAAATTCATTCCCTAAATATTATACCGAATCTGTGAAAAATAATTATAACTTACGTCAGTTGTCAATTGTCATTGAAGTTTAAGTCGGCATTGCCAGAGCTAAGATTCTTTCGAAGTGCTACTTTACTTCTCAGCTGAGCTATGCAATTTCAAATTCCAAAATCACTTTTTTGTTATATTGGAATTCAAGCTAAATTTCCGCACCCAAGTTTATCACTTCACATTTTAATTTAATTTGATATTAATTATAGTTATGTTGTATAGAAAAGAACATTGTACTAGATGAATTATAAGAAATTGAACCAAAATGTTAAAATGATATGAAATTCTAAATGCAGTTTATCAATTCAGCTTTATATTATTCGGCAAATGCTTAAGAATAATTTTAAATTTAATTCCGGACTATGTAAACTAGGGCCGAATTGTTTTTTTTTTGGTTAAAAGGGAACGTCACTATTGGACCAGATTTCGGGTTTGCAACCGCTTTGTAATGCCATTACATACTTTTATGATAAAATATGTTCCTCAAACATAACTCGAATTTCATTGCTTTTGGTACTTTTAGTTCGAACAATTTATAAAATCATATATCTTGTGTATGTACACGAACGATATTTGAGCATAATTGTTAACAATTGATTCTAAGAAACATTGTGCATTTGCTGATGTAAAGGTCCCTGGTAAGAACTAACAAGAGAATATTTTAAAATTTTTCATGTTGTTGTCAACATACCCAAAGGCGAGAAAGATAAAATCTTTCCCCTTTGCAGAGGCTTATCACGAAAGATTTGTTCAGATTCAGTAACACAGCCTTACTATCTCAAAATGAAAAAAAAACGTTTTTTTTTATGTGTGAACGCCTGAAACCGTCTGATATATCGCTATCAGTGCGGTTTTTATTTCTGGATTTAAATACATATTATAGTTTACTAACAGTGACAGGTCTTATTTTGCCATCCCTACCAAACTTTTTAGGTTGTGTTGGATAAAGGTGGAAAACTCTCGCTGCCCGTCAAGGTCGGTAACAAAATTACTCCTTTGGGTAATGCGTCGCGCTTTCATGTGACTTTTCAAGACCATGCCGAACTTACAATATGTCAATACTAGAGACATTAGTTAAAAATTGATCTGGTCGTAAACGAGAGAATAATAAAGTATATGCTGGTATTAAAACGAATAACACAATAGGAAGCAAGACCTTCGTCACTTAGAACAACAACAGCAGTACCGAAATCGTATGTAGAATCAAATTTTCTACCTGCTGTTTCTTTGAGCTCAAGTGGGAATTGAGTAACAAATGCCTCTCTCGAAAGACGAAGCTGGGTTTGTATTACACCTTTATCATCCCTTCTCTGCCTTAAAGGGTAGAAACTAAGGTGTTGAAGTCTTCTCGTGACAGAATTTCTAAGTCCGATTTGTGCATACTGTTTGCAATGATAATCTGGAGGACAAGATTGAAAAAATGACTGTAAGATGAACGGTGTTCAGTCTAGTGAAGCTTTTGTGAATACAATCCTTAAGTGGATAGGTCGTGTAGTGATTTAGATCGAAAATTCCTAAGTGTAATCGTAGTGATAGTACGCTATAAACAAATTGACACAAATATTAAATAATGTGAAATTTCTCTTGCTATCTTATTACAGTAAAAGAGAGGGAAGTGAAATGGAAGCAGTGAATTTTGTAAGTGGCGAAGTACAATGGTGTCATATAAAACAGCCATTATTAAACAATAAACATATGATAAATAAGCCATACATTATTTCCAGATTTTAAATACTAGACTATTAAATTATCATATGTGTTGAGAAACGATGGTTTTATAAATATGGTTTTATAGCTTTAAATTTGGGTGCCAGGTATAAGAAATCATTTTTCATTCTTTTTATTAAAATTAATCCATTTGTTATAAATAACCATTTACTAACATAAAAAAAAACTGAACTCACCACTTGTAGAAATTCTTTCCAGACTGATGGTAATTCCAATATACGATGTCGCGGCTCTAGTAAATTCGTATTATCAATCAGAATTATTTTATGTTCGACTGGAGGCGCTCTTTTATGCTCATAATAAAACTAAAAATATTAATTTTTTTAGTTTAAAATCAACTTTATTACAGATATATATTACCTTGACGGGGTTGTAGGTTGACGATTTTCTCAATTCATTTATATGATCCCGAAGACGTCTTGGTGTCTTTCCATGAATAATAGTATTTGTTATTCGTTCACATGCAACTGACAATGGCGTTCGTCTTTTCATGTAAGAAAAGTTTTTTTCCTTTGCCAATATTTCATTTAAATGCCTTTCGAGTCCCATTGCAATAAGGCTGAAAATAAAATTGTGCATATTATATTTTAAGTAAGAGAGCTTATTGAACTGTCATACAATGATTCCGATGGAGCAAACATATGAAATGATATTTGATTGCCAGAAAAAGGAATTCTTGGCAATAATTCTGGATAAATGAAAACTGAGCTATTTAGAATTTTTTTCATAATTCGAGGAGCAAATCTGGACACTTGATTATGGGTCTTTGATCTGAAAGAAAACGTTTTATTGTGTAAAATACTTCACATGAACTACACCTTTATCTTCTCCTCTACTTACACTCTTCTCATTTCCTTGTGCATAAATCTGGAACGTAAATTTATGTTTACTACAGACTTCAAGTTTATTGTTGTAACAAATAAAATTGTTAAAATTAACATGATTTTGTAATAATAACATTTTATGAATCTTATTTTAAATGAGAATAACATTCTAGATAAGGTTAAACAATAAAAATAAAATTTGAATATGCAGTTGGCTTCAAATTAAAGAATAATTGTATTTATTCCTTAATTTTTCCCATTTTCTAGACTATAAAAAGTATAAATACATTTCATATTTGAATGCAAGTAGTTCCCTTTCCATCTTACTTGTTTCTTTGACAAAAGGTTGAATTAAAGCTGCGAAGAGAAACAGTCCACAAAAGAACTGGTTTAAGCTTCTACAGCAACTACTAGTGCTGTGCGTGATTTTGTTCATTCAC
This sequence comes from Eristalinus aeneus, assembly GCA_955652365.1. Lineage (NCBI taxonomy): Eukaryota > Metazoa > Arthropoda > Insecta > Diptera > Syrphidae > Eristalinus > Eristalinus aeneus. Next base: position 81,867,118 of record OY019131.1, on the reverse strand, counting down.
GAGTAGAAGAACCTATAACTTTCAGCCGAAACTTAAGAAGCCTTTCAAAACTGAACACAGTCCATGAGTTTAACGGTGTGTGATCGGCTCTTAGTCACTACGCCGTGGCGTCCGTTGTAATGGTAACATTATTATTTACTTAATACAAACATGAATACATGCCTTATGTTAAGGGGCAAAGACAGGAACTTATACTATTTAAAAAAATTCTGAATAGAATCTTATAAAACGTTTATAAGACCATCCTAACTTGTTCTTTCCTTCTCAAACATTCGTAGCAACTGAATATGCGACAAAAAGTTGTATAAGTACATCTTCGTGATCAAAGCAATTTTAAATCAACACAAAACTTTAAATTTTTTATACAAGTATTTGTTTGTATACTCACTGCATTAATTTTGAGTTTTCTTCAGTATCTAATTCCAGCTCCCTTTCCCAACTACATACTAAGTTTAGAGCTGATTTTAAGTTACATACATCAAACGTTGCATTGTCTTTCGACAAAGATTCCAACTCTAGTAACATTTGTTTTTGTTGTGGAGCTATTTTCCATAGGTCCGGGTGGGAGTAAGTTTGAAAAAAATTTTGGGTCAACAATTGTACATGAATTCTCAATTGCTGTTGAAGAATTTGATACTGATTTAAAGTATATCCTGTAGGTTCCTCGCTGAATTTCTCTTCTTGAATTGTTGAATTTTTCAGTTTCTCAAACTTATTTGCATATTCATAATTTAGAAGTTTTCGTGCAGGAATATAGCGCTCCACACCCCAATGAGAATTAGATATGTTAGGAATTTTTGATGTTGCTGGGTTTTGATCTAGATATATTTCCTTTAGTTTCAAAGACTCGTTGTATACTTTGACATATGGAATCGTTTCTTTTGCTTCACTATTAGGAAAAGAAAACGTTGATTCTGTATTGACAAATAATTGTTCAATTTGACTTTGCTGTCTGGGATGTACTTGAGGAGTAGACATTACGTCAGGTTGGAAAAAATCATTTTGAAAATGTGTTGAATTGAATGTGTTATCGAAATTTTCTTTTCCTCTATTATGCTGATCCTGGCTTTCTGCACTGTCGCTTATAAAAATATTTTGAGCTTCGTTTTTCTTGGAGTCAGATTTGGGGCTCTCACTTATTTTCTTTGGTGTTTCGAGTTCTATACTCTCCATACAAACGCCTTCATTTAGTAAGCCTTCAAAGAGTTCAGCTACTAGTTCAGTAAGTTCTTTCTTTGAAATATTGACATCACGCAACTCTTCTGCATCAACTTAATAATAGAATGCAATTAAGTTAGATAATTTTTCTATAAGAAGAAAACAAGAAACTTACACGGAACTTTTTCTGCAGCAACATATTCTGGATCATTGACTGGATCATCATCATCATTTACTAAGTTATTATCTATAAAAAATGCATGAAATATTTTTTTATATCATTAATTGTAACAAGCCCCGTACTTAAAGGTTTGGAAAAAGTGTTTAAGAACTCCATCCAATCTTGGTCATTGCCGCAGAGTTCTGAATCGGCTACGTCAAGGTTGTCATCGGGTGGAACAAACTCAGACTGAATATCTTCAATAGTTGTTTGTTCGAGGCAAAATTTTGACCTTGTTCGTGTAGCAATAATTTCATTTTCAGCAGCACCTGGCTCTACCTCACGCGGAATTTTGAAAACGCCATCAGCTGAAAATTTCTGCGATGATTCTGTTCCTTGGGAAGTAAATGGGGTCTGCGGTGTTCTTGGCTGGGAGTCAATATCTGAAGCAGTCAAATTCGGATCTTCGTCCGACTTAGGAAATGAATTAGTGAAAATGTTTTAGACCATATTTCAGTTTAAATACCACAAAATCGTCATCCTTAAATGTGTACTCTTCATCTTCTTCGTCAGAGTGTAGCTCTTCCTGTATGAGTGTAGCTATTTCTGATGTCTTCGGTTCAATTAGTGAGGGAAGTGCTATAATAGGTGCTTTATTCAATTCACGGGCTTTAGCACGGGTCAATTTTGGTATTGAAGGGTCCACTTCATTTATAATAACTGCTGCAGTTTGTATTTTTTCAGATTCATCCTTTTCTCGAGCAAGTTCATCTTCGGCTTTTAGTGTTATAAAAGCTAATACATGGTCATTCACAACCAATTTCTACAACATTGAGAATTGCTACTATAAATACTTAAACAATTTTTACAAATGGATAGCTACCCGGATTAGTTTTTTCATTTCGCCCGCAGAAAGGTTATTCATTTTAGCAACACTTCTAAGTTTTTTCTCAATAGCAAACAAACTTTCACTTTCCGTATCACTATTATCTTCTGTTGAAGAAGATCTTTTTCTGAAATTGGAAATCGAATTCATAGATGTTTTTATAAATATAGCCTTATTTGTATTTCTCCCACCTCTTTCGACATTTGGGTGTATTTTTTTCCATAGTATCCTGTGATGAGTTGGTTTTTTTATCTGGCATTTTGTTGATAATATTGATATAATTTTAATTCCACTTATTTCAATACACCACTTGCAAGGATTCAAACAACAATTATTCTTTAACATAAACAAATATTGTACATGATTGACATTTTACAAACAGCTGCTTGACTTCAAATTCACTACCATTCACAATGGTAGTTTTCCGTGATAATTGTTCTACAGTAATATCTTACTGCTAAGGCCGTCATCGAATGGCGGTCTGGTCTTAAATCAAAATTTGTTCGCTGTACTTCATAACAATATGCACATATATATTTTTTTATTGCAAATAATTGTATTGACTATTGATAACACAAACTTGAAACTGTGTGAACGGGCCCATAAAGAGATGTTACAATCCCAGGAATTGCAATTGTTAGATTCGATAACATTTTGTGTGTTCCCGTCCTCGTAACAAAAAAACCAAAACAGTGCAAAAAGAAAACACAAACTAACAAATTCTGTTCCCGTATACCGAAAAAGTGCGTTTTATGTCAAATGAGCGCTCTCTCTAGGGAGTAAAATATTTTCCCACCCTGCCTATTCTAACACAGGAAAGTTTTGTGGGTAGATTGTTGGTTTTCTGTCAAATTAATTAGTGCGCGTACGGAGATAAGTGAGCATAGACAGATATCTTCGTGCATGTGTCTCAAATTTTGTTGTAAATTTTAGGTTAGTTAAAATTGCTCTGAATTGCTACGAATGCCTACGAAATTCGTAGGTGCATTTTAAAATCGTTAAAAATCATATATAAAAACATTAAAAATCAAGCCAATTGTGGACTATTTTTTCGTTCTATCTAAGGCTGTGAGGTATATAACGAAAATGAAATAATAACACCTAAAGCAAATCGATCATTGGCTCGAAAGTGCAGTCAAGTAAACCAAATTGGTGTGCGAAATCGAAAGCCAAGTAAACCCCGTGCCAACTGAAGAGGCTTGTTAGTTGAGATCCATGTACAGACCAGACCTTAGCACCAAATGATGAAAAGGAATCATTGGTGTTAATTTAACGAATTAAATAATTTAATCGAATCATTTAGTTTTTACGATTAAAAAAATGACGATAATAATAAGACGATTATTTAAAAAACACTCTTCGCATGCGATTAATCTCTCGGAAATATCGTGATTAAAATATGTGAAGGGAAATTAAAAGCCCTTTATGAATAATCTTAAAGGAAACTGACAACACTTACCTTACGAACGGAACTTATAAATGGGTCTTTGACAAAAGTACCATATAATTATTCTTTAAATCGCAGAAAGTTTATAAAAACAAACATTCGAACATACCTAATATTACTCCGAACGCATGAAAGAAAAGAAAGGCAACCCGTAAGTTGGATGAATTCTATTATTTTGTTTCCGGACGGACTGTCAAAATTCATACTTTTTCAGAATCGAATTCTATATCTGCAGACATTTTGGATGAAGTTATAAGGGAAGATCTTTGGAATATAAAAACAAATAATATGGAGACGATAACGGGCGATTTAGTTTTATACATAATCCTTTTATGGATTTTCCTCGAGAACACGCTTGAGCTTTATATATCATACCGACAGGTAATATATTTAGTTACATATATGAGTTGGACGTGTCATTAAATGTATGGTTTTAGGTAAAAGTCTACAAAGACTCAAAAACAGTTCCCAAAGAGCTGGAAAATGATATGACTGGGGAGCTATTCCATAAAGCACGAATATATGGTTTGGATAAACAAGAGTTTTCGATTTTTAAAACAATTGTTCTTGATCTAATAGTGATATCACTGGAGCTGTACGTGGGATTAACAGCCTATATATGGCAACAAGCTAAGTTGTTGGCCGCATATTCCAATCTTGATGCCGCTAATGAGATAACATTAAGCTGTTTCTTTTTCACGTTAATGAGCATATACAATATGGTCAAGAAGTTGCCATTTCGAGTGTACAATACATTTAAATTAGAAGAGAAGCATGGTTTCAACATGCAAACCGGAAAATTCTTCGTAATTGATCAGATAAAAGAATTTCTTGTTTCTCAGCTTATTGCAAGCCCAATTATAGCAGCGGTAGTATTAATTGTACAGCGTGCTGGTGAATATTTTTTCTTCTGGCTTTGGTTCTTTACGCTCATAATAACTCTTTTGATGCTGAATATATATCCTGTGTTTATTGCCCCATTGTTTGATAAGTACACACCATTAGAAGATGGACCACTTAAGGAGTCCATAGAAAAACTGGCGGCTTCATTAAAATTCCCATTGACAAAAATATATGTGGTTGAAGGCTCAAAACGATCTGCGCACAGCAACGCATATTTGTATGGCTTATGGAGTTCTAAGAGAATTGTTCTTTTTGACACACTTCTACTAAATAAGGGTAAAAAGGACGAATCCGAATTGGAAATTAAAGAACGCGGTAAAGGATGTACAAATGGAGAAGTGCTAGCTGTACTTGGTCATGAACTTGGTCACTGGAAATTAGGCCATGTTTTCAAAAACATTATTATCACGCAAGTGTATTTATTTATGATGTGCGTCGCATTTGCATATCTATTCCAATTTGGACCATTTTATGAAGCTGTTGGCTTCGAAATTGGAGAAAAACCCATACTTGTTGGGTTGAATGTTGTACTAACATACGTTATGTCACCTTTAAACACACTGATCAATTTTGGAACTAATATGCTCTCTAGAAAGTTTGAGTATGAAGCCGATGAGTTCGCTCAAAAGCTTGGTCTAGCTGATCAATTGGGGAAAGCACTGATGAAATTGCATTTGGATAACCTGGGCTTTCCAGAATATGATTGGCTTTATTCATCTTGGAATCATTCGCACCCTACCCTACTGCAACGCCTACAACGACTGAAGGAAATGGAGGCTAGAAAGAAAAAGGATTAAGAGACTAATCGTCTGCTATTTTAGAAACAGATATAATAAGTCTTTAGAAACCTGCATGGCTATATAGTGATGCATAAATAATAGATGTCTATTATTATTTGTATTTTTTTTTTAATAAATTAACATAGTAAATTCTGGTGATTTTGATTTCAGAAAATAAACCCAGATAATAAATGCATAAGATCCTCTCTCAAAGAGAGGCAAAAGGTCTGTTCCAATTGATCTGAAAAGCTGCGAATGCCACGGAAATTTGCCGAAAAACTTTTGCTGACTTTTTCGTATAAGAGAGAGCTCATGAGAAACTAAAATATTTCCCCTCTATACGAATTCCTGGAGATGACTGTCAAATTAGGTGTGCTCCAGTACTTTCTGTACTAAATTCTGAAGTCTGTCATTTGTTAAGGAGTAAATCTCTCTCAGAAAGAGGCAAAGTAAGGGAAAGCATCTAAAATTAGTGGGTAAAGTAGGTCATTGAGAAATATCACTTTCCCTTTTCGATAAAAAAAAAAAAACACAAAGATTTGAGAGTTGGTGTGCGTACACAGCTAAGTGTGCATATCACTAATTTTTCGAATTTTTCACGGCACCACCTCTTTCGAGCTGCTGACAACACTCAAAGAGTAATAACTGTCTAAGAAAGCTTCTCAAATTTCGCCGTTCGGAGTCGGCATAAAGCTGTAGGTCCCTTCTACTCGTGAGAGAATAGTAGCACGCACAACACGAGTAGTTGATGAGCAGGCTAGGCCCTGGTCCCCCTTTGGACTGTAGCGCCAACAATTATTATTATTATTATTATATACACGCATGCATCCACATATCAATTAATTTGACAGAAAACCAAAAACCTTTTGTTTTTTGTTATTATGTAAATTTGTATTCCGCAATCGGCTGAAAACAAAGTGGTCCCTCGGTTTTGAATATGCATGTGCCCATGTTCCTACCGATACAGCTTACGACTTCAGATAATAATAATAAGTTAAAAAGTGTCTGTATCAATATTCATAGCTTGAATGCAAAATTTGGCGGAGTGCGCTTACATACAGTGATTTCTACGAATAATCGGACAAAGGTTCTTATTATTTTGCAAGGGACACAACTAACATAGCTTATTTTATAAAAAAGGGCTATTCTTTATTTCATATATTTGACTCCAACTCCACGACTGGAGATGCAGCTCCAAATCAGTACAGAACTTTCTGGCTTATAAAAGGCTTCTTCCCTGCCACTCTCCCATAGTAGCTATGTTAGATTTGTGTAGAGTATTTCGAACGGTATTTAAGCAAATATCTTTTCTACTCCTTTCTTTTATCAAAATTTGTATGTCCTTAGTTGTTTTATGACTTTTTATTTATCTAAAATATACCGTTTTTCACTTTCATTGAGTATTCTGTCTTGCCTTACCCTACATCTTTAAGACAATCTTAATTCTTTGTTGCACACCGTTAAGATGTCGTGGACAGAAATTTTGCACTTCTCGACTATTTCAGCAATTTCTCTGTCTGTTGTCTAGCGTGAAAAGATGCTTACCGCGTGGAGCCGTTTCCAAAAAAAGGAGTTTAAATTACGGAAGCTCATTACTCAATTCCAGTATGAAATGAATGTGGAGCAAATATCTTCAAGAGGTGTGTTTGTGAACGATAACGGTAAGTTAAACTTTTTTTAAGTTGTCCGATTATTTGTCGGAGATTTATTCCTATTGTGATGTTTTTAACCGCTATGTTGAGTTTTTCTTAAAGTGTTTGAGTTTGTTACTAAAGAAGATGTATCAAAGAATACTTATATGAAATAAAGAATAGCCCCTTCAACTTATTTTATCAGCTGTATTGCTTGGAAGGACTTTACAAACTTACAAGAAAAACGTCCTCAGCTGTGAGGAAAACTTTAAACGTAAATTTGTGATGTAAAATGAAATACTTTCTGAACCTTAAACCGTTTTTTATAGAAAATAAAAACTAAAAAAAGCCAATTCTATCTTAAATAGAGGTTTTTTCTCATAGTTTTTCCTTCGTTACTGCATTTAACTAAAAAATATATTCAATAGCAACATAATGGTAATTACAGTAGTAAGATATATTGTATTTATCTATGAGTAATAAATGTTGAAAGAAGAAGTAAAAAAGCCAAAATCTCTCACATAGTTTCCTAATTTCAAACGCAACTAAAACTAAAATAAGTAAAAAAACGTATTTCATTTTATATGATTAAATCTTCTAAAATGTTTTGTTTTTATTCAATTTTATTGAAAAGTTTCAAAATTTTTCTGTACACATTTGCTGTAATCTACGGCATATACATACATTAAAAGGTCAACTAGTGCATATTTTAATTATTCCCATTATTCTATAAGAAAGTATGTTTCTGAGCACCAAACTTCCTACTTGCTCCTCGAAAGTGCAAATATTACTCCCGAATACCTTTTAAGGCATCCCATGCAGCGCGGCTTCCAAATATATTTGATATTTGCATGTCAGTAAGTCTGCCATGAGTTTGTTATTAAAATTAAAATTAAAAAAAAAAACAAATTAATTAAGCGTTTATTTCAAAATAAAAGTAACAACATTTTTTGAGTGCAGGTGGCGCTTCAAGCACTAAGTTTATAGTTGCAACATTCTGCCGGTGGTGGTGCTTCTTCAGTTAAAAGTTTGTTTTACTCGCCACACTCCTCCCCCCGGAGTATTTTGGTTGACTTTGAGATACAAATTTCACCATTATCTGTGGCGCTGGAATTGGTATTGTATTACTAAATGCGGTATCTTTCAAAAAACAAAAAACCAATCCAAACTTCTGGATGTACATAGTTCAAAAAATAGATAGCGACAAAAGAAAAGCTCCAATCAAAAATGGCAGATCTGGTAAAAAATGGTACTTTCACTTTTTGAATCGACATTAAGAATTAAGCTTAATGGCATTTGAACCGTTATGTAATTAAGAAAGGTTAAGGCAACTGTATCCGAAGGAAGTATTTGAAAATGGAAAACACTAAATAGAAATTAACGCCAGAGATATCCTGGGTGAACCGGAGGGACTTAATTTAGTTTAACCCCAAAAACAGATAAAGATATTGGTTAAAGTTATAGACAAATCTTGTTGTACTGAAATTGCACGAACTGTTCTTGAGGCATTTATCCTTTCGGCAACGTCTAAGCTCGACACAACATTTGAGTTGAACCGAGTTGGTTAAAACCGAGTTTGCGCTTGAAATTGTGTTGAAATGCGAAAATTTGTAAACACAACTGGAACCTATAAATCTGAATTAAAGATTTGAACCGCAAATCATATAGCTTTTAAATCAGAATTTTCGCTGAATCTTGTAATAAATTAAGTTATATTGGATAGTAACAGTATTGAGTTCACCCAGGAAACAATTGATTCGGATTCATTGCCATATTTCGAAATCTGGATAACATCAATATGAATTCAAAAAATAAGGTGAGGTTAAAATTTCGAGGGCTATGTACATTTCTGTATAGATTTTTTTATTTTCTCATGTTTGTACATTGGTCGCAAACATATGTTTACAGTTTCTGCTATATAGCACATTTATTTTGATTGTGAGAAGCATTAAATTTAGATGAGTTTTGCCCTTTAAGCAAAGCTGGCACCAAAATTGACAACCTACGTACCGTTTCGTAGGTGATCAGTGAGAAAAATCAAATAAGAAATAAGATGACCACGTGCTTCAATGTGCGATTTACAGAAGGCTGGGGCACGTTGCGGGGAACTGCAATATGGAGTTCGGCTGCGCACGATGCACCTTCAGCCACAACGTCCTTTAGGGACGGAAGATGTTGAGGATAAGACGCCCCTCAAATGTGTACTCTGTGGAGGAAACGAATACCCCGCAACCTATTTAGGGTACCCAAATAAAGAACTCTAACAGAGAGTAAAAGAAGCAAGGAATGACGAAAAGGTAAAAGATAGGCCAGTGGCCCGTGCCGTGCAAATCGTGTAAGACAGACAACCGGCACAGCAAAGCTTGCCTCGGTTCCCATGGACAAGCAACCAGAGGCAGAGCCGTAAGGGATGTAATATCGATGTAAGCTCAGATGATAAAAGCCCTGGAGATGGTGTCAGCTGTAATTTCCTTTAAGGGCACTGCTTCGGGCCAACGAGAGAAGCGGTCAATCATAGTGAGCATGTAGCGATATCCTCTTGATAACTGCATGATGACAATGTCGATACATGTCGGAAGCGCTCGCTTGGCATAGAGATATGTTGGGGTTTATCCTTGACATGGCGGCTGATTTTACTTCGCTAGCACGGCAAACAGGAGCGAGCCCAACTGATAATATCACTGCTCATCTTGGGCCATACGAAATTTCGGCTGATGGTCCGCAAGGATGAGGGAGGCTATGAGCGTTATCGAATATCTGTCTTCGTAATCACTTTGGAGCGAAATGGCGAATTCTGTTGTTCGTAACGTTGCAGTGCACCACAGTGTCAGTCCCACCGATGCGGAGTCCTTTAAGCTCCAGCGATAAGTTTGCAGATGACTGAAGTGAGTATTTCAGTTCGTCGTCACTTCTTTGAGCTGCAGTGATTTCCTCTGTGGTGATGGCTACTGGAAAGTCGATTGCGTGTATGCGGGACAATGTGACCGCCACTATGTTGTCATCTCCAGAAATGTGGATGATCTGACTTGAATATTGGCTAATTTCTTCTAGTTGGCGTTCTGGCAGAAAGCGTAGACCAAAGGTTTGTGGTCAGTAAGGGTCAACAACTCTCGTCCTTCGATGATGAGAAGTGTCTTACCGCCCGGAAAATAACCAGCAGCTCACGGTCATACAATTGTATTTGGCCTCGCGTTTGGAAAGTTTCCTGGAAAAAACTCCAGCGGTTGGAGGCCGGATTTAGTCTTCTGGTCGAGGGCAGCTCCAAAAGCTACGTCTGAAGCGTCGCAACATAGAACAAGCTGTATATAAGCCCTCGGATGTGCGAACTGCACTGTATCCTTCAATTTTGCCTTGCATAAATTGAATGCATACTCCCCTTCTAAGGTCCACTTCACCGGTCGTTTGTCCTTCTTCTTGGCACCCAATGTCAGTCCTATAAGGGGAGTCTGCATCTGAGATGCGTTGGGAATGCAATTACGATAAAAATTCTATGCACCAAGGAATTTTCGCAGTTGGTCAAGAGTCCCAGTTCATTTAAAGTTGACTATTGCGTTTACCCTTTCGTGAGGTGGTGAGATCCCCTTGCTGCTGACTAAGAAGCCTCAGGCTGGCCAAAAACGCACTTGCTTAAGTTGATAGACAGACCGAATTTCGCCAAGCGTTCGAGAACTGCACGAATGTCTTTTCTATGTTGCTCTTCATTGTAGGAGGAGATTAAAATGTCGTCGATATAACCAGTGCAGCAATCAAGACCTCGCAGGGCGGTGTCCAAATGCTGTTGCATCGTCTGTCCAAATGGCCAAATGGCATTACATTAAACTGGAACAGACCGAACGGGGTAATGACATCTGTTTTTGGTCGATCTTCCTCTGCTACGGAAATTTGGTGATAGGCACGTTTGAGGTCCTAGCGTGGTTAAAATATTGCAGCCGGTAAGCTGTAGAGTAGAGTCCTGAAGGTGGGGATTCGGGTACCTATCTGGTACCGTGATGTTATTGAGTCGACGGAAGTCTCCACAGGGACGCCAGGTTCCGTTTTTCTTCCTCACCATCAGCAAGGGAGAAGCCCACTCACTGTCGGATGGTTCACAGATGCCTTGTTAAACAATAAATGTGAACTCGTCGCGTGCTGCTTTAAACTTTTCACCGGCTATTCTCCGTGGGCGATCTGCAACTGGATGGCCTTGAGTAGTAATGTGATGAGGTACTGAGTGATCCAATGTGACTGTGGTTCTCTTGCCACTTTGGGAAATTCACGCAGAATATCCGAGTACACATTGTTGCGGTCGACGATGAAGACGGGCAGTTGCACTCAGACTCAAATACTGGTCCATTGTACTACCAGGCAGTAACCTTCATTTAATTTAATTTTTTGGTTTTCCGAAGAAAAACCAAGATGCCCTTCTGTGATATAGAACTTAGGTTTTCAGTTCCCACCACATCAGCGCCAAATAACCGCCACCTGATACGAGCGAAAGCAGGACACTGACAGAGAAAGCGCTCTGAAGTGTCTTCACCTTCTCCACAGGCGTCGCAGAGTGTGACATCACTAAGCCCAAGCCGACTCAGGCGAAGGTAAAGTGTCCCGTTAATACGCCAACAAGTCTTCTGCACTCGTTTCTGTCTAGAGATAGCAGAAAAGAAGCGGATTTCTTGCAGACGTTTGGGAGCATACTCTTGGTCACCTTGCATCCTGGAGAGTCACGCCATCTCTCGTTGTGCTGTAGGGAGACCCAACCATCGACGGAGGCCCTGACCAGGGACGCGGGTAATCCCAAGGTGGGTTCGGGTCCTACGAATGCCTCTGCTGAACCTAGCCTAGCTAGTTCATCGGCAGTTTCGTTTCCCAGGATCCCGTGATGACCAGGGAACCAGACAAGTCTTAGCGAATTCAGCCTACCGACCGAATTAAGGGAAGACTTGCATTCTTGAACTATCTTGGAAGTGGTTAAAGGGTTGAGTAAGGCCTTGAGCACAGCTTGACTGTCGCTGCAGACGCAGATACTTCTTGCCTTCCACCTATACTTCACAATGTAGCTGGTGACCATTAGGATCGCGAAGGATTTCCGCCTGGAGGCGTGAAGTCTAATGTTGTCCAGCTCCAGAACCCTCCGTTGTCTTGGAGCCGTCCGTGAAAATCCGACTACATTCCCTTCCCGGTTCAGTTTCTGGCCACAGCCAGTCCAGGACAAGTGGAAAGTCGACTTTGTAAAAGCGTCGCAACTGTATTATTGGCGACCTCGCATCAGACGGCATGTCCATGAGAGTAGTATCATAGGAGTTGCGGTGTGCGAGGTCATCAAAGCTCCAGTGCGAGAGGAACCAAAGACCATTCCTTTTTAGTCGAGAAATGGCCTTGAGTGTACATCCCATGATGTGGAGATCAAGGAGGGGGGGAGATTAATCAGAGCATCAAGAGCAGAGCCAGGCGTGATGGGGAAAGTCCCTGTGCAGCCGAGACAAACTGTTCTTTGAAACTTGGTGAAAGCGGCAGTCACGTATTTGCGCGAAAGCTTGTTCCACCAAACGACTGATGCATAAGAGAGGAGTGGTCTTATCATTGCCGTATAGATCCAAACGGATCTTTTGGGTGATAGACCCCAGGTTTTGCCGAAAACTCCCTTGCATTGCCAGAAGACTGACAGCGCCTTGGAGGTTTTCGTCTCAATGTGTCTTTTCCAGAGAAGTTTACTGTCCAGGATAACGCCTAGATATTTGGTTTCATTGCAAAGTGGGATATTAACGCCTTTAAGTACCAGTTGAGTCAAACCAGTCATATTCCTCCTTCTCGTAAAGAGAACAATCTCAGTGTCCGCGTGCGCTGATGGCCGCAAGACATGGTCCGGTAACCAATACGGCTACATCGTCTGCATAAGCCTGGGCATAGGTCATAGAACTATTCAAAACGGAAAGCAGAGAATCAACCAGCATGCACCATAGGAAGGGAGACAGGACCCCCCCTTGGGGGCAGCCCCTGTTAACCTCCGACATTACAAATTAGTCACACTCCGCCTCCGCGATTAAAGTCCTGTTCATTAGCATTGCTCTTATCCACAACACCAATGATTCCTCTACGCCGTGATTCCCGGCCGCGTTACACATGCCATCAAAAGTCGCATTGTCGAAAGCGCCCTCTATGTCGATGAAAATGCGCAGTGCGTAGTCTTTCCTGTCAAGTGCACTTTCAATTCTAACACGAGATTTTGAAGTGCTGTCTCGCAAGATTTTCCGCGCTGGTAGGCATGTTGCATTTAAGATAGAGAGTGTGATCGCAGAGCGTTTTTGCGCATGTGCAGTTCGACCAGCCTCTCCAAGCATTTTAGCATGAAGGAGGTGAGACTGATAGGCCTGAAGTTTTTGGCAAGTGAGTAGTTTCCTTTACAAGTTTTCGGTATAAAGGCTACCCTCACTGTACGCCAGGTACTTGGAATGTATGCCAGCGCGAGGCTGGCAGTGAAAATTCTTTTCAGAGCCGGCAGTATAGGGTATATGCCCTTTTGCAGCAGTGCTGCATATATGCCATTGGTGCCGGGTGACGTGAAACCATCAAAAGACGCTACAGCGTACTTGATGGCTTCATCAGTTACGATGAGCGATGAAGTATACCAGCCTCTGCGAGTAGAATTTGTCTGCTCATGACCAGTTTCGGAAATCGGCACTGGTTTTGAGCTAACTGTGATCCGGTTCCCAGGGAAGTGAGTCTCAAGCATGAGTTGGAGGGTTTCAGCTTTAGACTCGGTGTAGGTACCGTCTGGTTTTCTTAGTGTGTCCAGCCTCACTGCTTTGTTCCTTTTGAGGACTTTCACTAGTCTGCTGGTTTCACTGAGTGTTTCGATTTTCCCACAAAAGTCTTTATAATAGGCACTTTTCGAAGCTCGAATAAGCCTTTTATATTCTTTTTGTTTTAATCGATATAGGTCCCAGTCCTCTTCCAGATTGGTCTTAAGTGACCTATTCAGAAGTTTTCTGATTTCCTTGCGCTTTCTCTGCAATTCCGAGTTCCACCACGGAATAGGGGTTCTGCAGGGTTGTTTTTTGACTGGGCATGTCAGTTCGAAGCATTGGGTTAGGGTGTCATTCAGGTTCCGAACTGCCACTTCAACCTTACACCTCGTTCTGTGTTTTGGGAGAGGCACCGTGCGATTTGCTAACTCTTCCCTAAACTTTGACCAGTTTGTTCTCCTAGGGTTCCTGCTCCTCTGCGAGACATTGGTTTCGCATTCGATTCGGAACTCTATGTATCTATGGTCCGACATGGACACTTCCGACAGAACTTTCCAGTCTGTGATCTCCTTAAGATATCTATTTGATAACGTTAAGTCAATCACCTCCTGTCTTCTTGTCGTGACAAACGTTGTTTGCGATCCAACGTTGTTTATGGTCAAGCCAGACGAAAGTGCGAAATCGAGAAGATACGACCCTCTTCTGTTACATTTGCTGCTGCCCCAGAAGATGTTCTGAGCATTAGCGTCACAACAGATAACGAGACCCATCTTTTTCGATTTGCAGTACTCTACGAGTTCCGCTACTTCCCTTGCTGGAGGTGGTAGGACGGAATCGTAGGGGAAGTAGGCCGAAGCCACGACAAAATTATGCCATGATCTGCCTGATTTGTAGTTTATGACCGCAGCAACTAAATCTTGTCCACAGAATTGTCCAAACTTGGTTGCTGGGAGAAGATTCGGCACAATAAGACAAGCTCTCGGTTTTTCCGATCGCTCGTCGAAGAGTGGGGAAAAGCCTCGTAGACTACCAAGGCCACAGATGCGATTTTTCCTCACCCATGGTTCCTGGATAGACACGATGTGTGATTTTGTTTTCATCATGGAAAGTCTGCTACATAGGATTGCAGTAGCATCCTTAGAATGATGAAGGTTGATCTGGGTAAACAGTGGCATGCAGAGTTACCGTGGAAAGCATCCCTTATTCGCAAACCTTGGACATGAGACGGAAGTTAATCCGTCCAAGGTGCAGATAGGGACGAGTGCCGTATCTGGAGACGATGGTCTCAACCGAAGGTCGGTCCAGGCCCACAACGAGAGTAGAACCGTCTGTGTTTTCCCGGTTCTTGCTCTCCCTGTGGAAGAAAACCTTCCACCTTCTGGTTTCGAGACCAGGGTTCTGGATGCGGAGATGCGCCAGCACATCAATTTCAATGAGAGTTTTTCGATTTTCCTATGCCATTGGTAGGGTATGAAACTGCATTTACCTGTAGTGTTGGTTTTTCTGCTGAATTGTTGATCATGACTATTGTTCTGCCTGCTCTGAGAGTTCAGATAAATCGTCGATTTTGCTACCAACCAGGATGCCTCGAACGCTTTCGGGCAGTTATTCTAGGAAAAGCGAGCAATGCCTACCGGCGAGGTTTCGTAGTCGTTGTAGGAACACTGTGGGTTCTTTCATCGCCTTGATGCTCTCCTCGCAATAATTTCCGTAAGCGCGTTTCCTGTGAATCGAATAGCAAATGAATTATCCGTTTCTTCAATGCGTCATACTTTCCTTGGGTTGGAGGGTTGTCGATTAAATCTCCGACCAAGGCCAGTCTATCTGCATCCAGGTGTGTGGCTATTAGCCGATATTTTGTATCGTCTGATGTGTCGCGATGTAGCTGAAATCGCATTTCAACCATGGTGAAATAGCGCGTTGAGTAGTTTCTCCAGAATGGTGTTGGTAATTTCATGAATGTGACGGCACCTACTTGGCATGATACCGGCTCTAGAGTTGGATCTCCAACTTCTATTTGCTCAGTTAATTGTGCAGCACTGCCTGTTTTGTGATCGACTTGTGTGTTGACTGGAGTTGTAGTATCATCTTATTTTTTTTTTAAGAAGAAAACTCTGGGTCACCAGTTTTGGCGTCGCTAGAAATAAAAACTACTCCACAGGTCGGTGGTTTGACACAAATTAAATAATCGTTTATAAAATAAATAAAAGTAGCAACATTTTTTGCATGTAGGTGGCGCTTCAAGCGCTTAGTTTTATAGTTGCAACATTCTGCCGGGGGTGGTGCTTCTTCAGTAAAAAGTTTGTTTTACTCGCCACACAAGAAACGATGAATTCACTCAAGCGAAAAACGTGTTAGAATAATGGCCCAAGAAACTTTGTTGTATTTATTCTGCGAAGAACGCTAATATAATTTATAATTTATATCAGCTTGAGCGAAGAAAACTAATTTGAAGATGTTGCTTATTTCCGAACACAAGCGTTAGAATAGGAAACTCCTAGAAATTTAGTTTCGTATGTTCGAACAAAAAATTTATTAAGCAATTATTTATCTTTGTTATGAAGTTGCTTTTCGAATTCTACAGTAAACTGTTTTTTTTTGCGTGTTGTTTGTTTAAAGCTGAAAGCAAATCATCTACTTTGCTTGCCTACACTGCCTACTGACTAACCACCATCCGGACTTCAACAATGTTAAAATTCTGCAAACTGAAAAACACACCAGCAAAAGGTATACGTTAGAAACACTTCACATCATTTACAACAACAACAATAATATGAACAGAAAGCTGGACAAACATATCGGCGGTTTACTCAGCAATGGCACGGGCCGCCAATTTTGAAATATTAATGGCATCTTTCCACAAATATGAAAACTGATCTTCGTCCAGCGAAGTGCTAACATTAAGTACAATAACTGTTTTTAGTTTAAATGGTATAATTTCAAATTCATAAGTTTAATTTAATTTTAAGTGTTAATATGTCAACGAATTTGCGTACCAAACTCAAAAGTATTACACAATTGTAAGTTATTCAGTCCCATTTTTATTAACGTGCACTAATGCTGTATTATTTCTATTGTCTCAATTAACAAAGATCTCCTGAAGATGATAGCATACGCTTGTTGTTTCATTTGTTACCTTGTTTCATTGGCGACCTTATGACCAAAAGAGCCGACGAGTAATTAGATTCTTCAACCACTAAGTACTAAACAATTATTAATTTTAAAACAATGAAAAAAAGAAACTTTTAAAGATATGTATTTACATATCTCAATGCATATGTATTTCAGACAATACACACAGTTTCCGCATACAACCCAGTACTTAAACCTAGACCTGTTTACATATATACAGTGGAAATATCACGTCTGCGAGAGGTCAGAGAACGTAATTTTTACCGAATCGACAAATTGATCAGGGTCAAAAATTGCATTGATACGACAATGGTGTACAATGTGTGCTGTTTGTATTTTGAACCTTGTGCTGCCCTGCTTGCAAAAAATTCAATGATTCCAGGAATGGTATTTACTTATCATTTAGTGTTTCGTATCCAACGGAGGTGCCTTAGACGATAGGCTAGCAATTTTTGAGGTCTTCCGATAATTTTCGCGTTACATGTTTGAATCACATTATATAAAATTATCTTTTGTTTTCTTTGTACGGTTTTAAAGCTGTAATTTTTCAAACGTTAGTTCGGCGCAAAACGTATGGTGCAGGTATCTGTCTCTACTAAATACAATATAAGCATAGTTACGGATGACACAAAGAACACATATTTAGAATGTTTATATCAATGGTCACCTTGTCGTAGTGGGTAGAGTGCTACAAAGCCCAAACACCGACAAAGGACTATAGTTGGCCCCATTCGGAAAATTAGCAATAAAATCCCACTGTCGGTGATGGATATGGAAATGAAAATTTTTCATCATATGAAATATGCTTTTGGCAATAGTCACAGGTGCTTTTTCATCTAAATTCGAAAATTGAAATAACTGATTTCTCAGACTTTTAGCTTATGTTAATTCGAAATTTAAAATTTATTATAATTTGACGCTTGATAAATTTTCAACTAATACAATAATATCAAAATTAATAAATAATATTTTTTTGTATTGGGACATCAGAGAATGCAAATGGTGTGGGTATTGAATGAATATGGAAATAAATGCATATCTTTAAAAGTTTTTTTTTTAATTTTACGTCTACTGGTGTTCATTAAAACAAAAATTAAATGTCAAATACTTCTTTATTATTTTTACTGTTCGAACATAGGAAACTAAGTTCGGGTTTCCTATTTATCGTTTCTTGCTTTAAATTTGAAAACTGAAACTTTTTTCAGAGGCATATAGTAAAACCTTACTACAAAATGCCATAAATGGTATTCGTGAGAACCATTTGAACCTTTTGATGGGAAAAATTCAGGTGGGATTATAATAAATATATAAATCATAAACATAACTAAATGCGGTATCTCTGAAAACACAAAAAAATCAAACCAAACTCATGGATGTGCATAGTTCGAAAAATAGATAGCGACAAAAGAAAAACTCCATTCAAAAATGACAGATCTGGTAAAAAATGGTACTTTCATTTTTTGAATCGACATTAAGAATTAAGCTTAATGGCATTTGAACCGTTATGTAATTAAGAAAGGTTAAGGCAACTGTATCCGAAGGAAGTATTTGAAAATGGTGATTTTGAAAAACACTAAATAGAAATTAACGCCAGAGATATCCTGGGTGAACCGGATTGTTCAATCGGGGGAGACTTAATTTAGTTTAACCCCAAAAACAGATAAAGATATTGGTAAAAGTTATAGACAAGTCAAATCGTACTGAAATTGTACGAACTGTTTTTGAAAAATGCAGCATTTATCCTTTCGGCAACGTCTAAGCTCGACACAGCATTTGAGTTGAATTGAGTTAAAACCGATTTTGTGCGTGAAATTGTGTCGAAATGCGAAAACTTTTAAAAACCTATAAATCTGAATTACAGATTTGAACCTGAGTGCTTTTTAAATCAGAATTTTCGCTGAATCGTGTAATAAATGAAGTTATATCGGATAGTAACAATATCGAGTTCAGCTAGGAAACAATTGATTCGGATTCATTGCCATATCTCGAAAAAACATATCATTATGGATAACATCAATATGTATACAAAAAATAAGGTGAGATTAAAATTTCGCGCGCTACGCACATGTCTGAATATATTTTTTTACTTTCCCATGTTTGTATATTTATCGCAAACATATGTTTACAGTTTCTGCTATATAGCACATTTATTTTGATTGTGAGAAGCATTCAATTTAGACGAAAAAATTGACAACCTACGTACCGTTTCGTAGGTGGTCAGTGAGAAAAATTAAATAAGAAATAGGATGACCACGTGCTTCAATGTGCGATTTACAAAAGGTTGGGGCACGTTGCGGGGAACTGCAATATGGAGTTCGGCTGCGCACGATGCACCTTCAGCCACAACGTCCTTTAGGGACGGAAGATGTTGAGGATAAGACGCCCCTCAAATGTGTACTCTGTGGAGGAAACAAACACCCCACAACCTATTTAGGGTACCCAAATAAAATAATTCTGACAGAGAGTAAAAGAAGCAAGGAACGACGAAAAGGTAACAGATAGGCCAGTGGCCCGTGCCGTGCAAATCGTGTAAAACAGACAACCGGCACAGCAAAGCTTGCCTCGCTTCCCATCGACAAGCAACCAGAGGCAGAGACGTAAAGGATGTAAGCTCAGATGATTGCCTTAAAGAAACAGGTGGTCGAACTACAAACCAGTTTCGTCTTATCTCCCAGCTACCCGCAGAAAGCTTGCTCAGATATAATGAGCTCACGCGACTTAAGAAGCCTTAAGATCCTGGCAATAAATGTATACCATCTTTCCTAGAAGCGGGATAATAATCTACATACGATTAACGATGCTAAACGTGGAGCGACACACGCGGAACTGTTTCACTACGGTCGAGTATGACAGTGACAGCTGTAGTCTTAAACAACAACAACAAAAGAGCTAAAGTGTGTCTGGATTTTCCCACAAAAGTCTTTATAAGAGGCACTTTTCGAAGCTCGAATAAGCCTTTTATATTCTTTTTGTTTTAATCGATACAGGTCCCAGTCCTCTTCCAGATTGGTCTTAAGTGACCTATTCAGAAGTTTTCTGATTTCCTTGCGCTTTCTCTGCAATTCCGAGTTCCACCACGGAATAGGGGTTCTGCAGGGGGGTTTTTTGACTGGGCATGTCAGTTCGAAGCATTGGGTTAAGGCCCCGGCACATAGAATACGTTACTAGCGTCAGCGTCAGCGATACTTTGACAGATACATAGAAATACGTGTATTCTTATGGGGAGTGGTTCATAGACCAACGCTGCCGCTCACGCGACGGATGTAGTAGCTCAACTTTTAACTTTTCTCTCTCCGTCAGCGTTGACAATCGAACATTGTGACATTTCAAGAGAATTTTTTTGAATTTTAAGTTTACATGTTGAGTTTGAGGTTAGTTCTCGTCGAAGTCACACAGGAAAATTACAAAGGTTTGTATTTGCAATTTTTAATAATAACAATAAAATTAACTTATTAAAGATATTAACATAGGACGGAAGAAAAAATAGGAAGGAAATCCTAAATTGAGTGAGAACAAAATTTTTTGCAGGACATAATTAAGGTTTGTAATTGCAAAACTTAAATAAAATACAAAAATTAAATTGTGTTTTAATTATGTTAAGTTAATTCAGTAACTCGTCTGGAGGAATTTTTGCAAAAAAATATATCAAACTGCTCTACACTATATCCGAAAAAATTTAATTTAAAGCTACTGTCAAATGAAATCAGCTGTGCGTTGAAGTATTCATTGTGTCACCCCCTTCCGTCACGTACTTCAACTTCAACGGATATTTTGCCGCTACGCAAGTAACGTATTCTATGTGCCGGAGCCTTTAGGGTGTCATTCAGGTTCCGAACTGCCACCTCAACGTTACACCTCGTTCTGAGTTTTGGGAGAGGCACCGTGCGATTTGCTAACTCTTCCCTAAACTTTGATCAGTTTGTTCTCCTAGGGTTCCTGCTCCTCTGCGAGACATTGATTTCGCATTCGATTCGGAACTCTATGTATCTATGGTCCGACATAGACACTTCCGACAGAACTTTCCAGTCTGTGATCTCCTTAAGGTATCTATTTGATAACGTTAAGTCAATCACCTCCTGTCTTCTTGTCGTGACAAACGTTGTTTGCGATCCAACGTTGTTTATGGTCAAGCCAGACGAAAGTGCGAAATCGAGAAGATACGACCCTCTTCTGTTACATTTGCTGCTGCCCCAGAAGATGTTCTGAGCATTAGCGTCACAACAGATAACGAGACCCATCTTTTTCGATTTGCAGTACTCTACGAGTTCCGCTACTTCCCTTGCTGGAGGTGGTAGGACGGAATCGTAGGGGAAGTAGGCCGAAGCCACGACAAAATTATGCCATGATCTGCCTGATTTGTAGTTTATGACCGCAGCAACTAAATCTTGTCCACAGAATTGTCCAAACTTGGTTGCTGGGAGAAGATTCGGCACAATAAGACAAGCTCTCGGTTTTTCCGATCGCTCGTCGAAGAGTGGGGAAAAGCCTCGTAGACTACCAAGGCCACAGATGCGATTTTTCCTCACCCATGGTTCCTGGATAGACACGATGTGTGATTTTGTTTTCATCATGGAAAGTCTGCTACATAGGATTGCAGTAGCATCCTTAGAATGATGAAGGTTGATCTGGGTAAACAGTGGCATGCAGAGTTACCGTGGAAAGCATCCCTTATTCGCAAACCTTGGACATGAGACGGAAGTTAATCCGTCCAAGGTGCAGATAGGGACGAGTGCCGTATCTGGAGACGATGGTCTCAACCGAAGGTCGGTCCAGGCCCACAACGAGAGTAGAACCGTCTGTGTTTTCCCGGTTCTTGCTCTCCCTGTGGAAGAAAACCTTCCACCTTCTGGTTTCGAGACCAGGGTTCTGGATGCGGAGATGCGCCAGCACATCCGCCGTGTTCCTGAGTATCCCCAGGATCCAGCAGATGGCGCGCGTGATTTTTATGGGCCTGAGAACCTCAAAGCTTGTGGTCCCAGGGGGGGAATTTTCGGCACGGAGGTGCTCAGCCACTCAAGAGATTGCTATGTGGAGCACTTCACCAAAAAGGTTCCGTTTTCCAGAGCACAGCCCTCCACTTGGAAGCAAGCGTTCTCTGCCTTAGCCAGCTCCCACAGCTGATCTTCCCAGTATTTGCATTCTGCGTCGGTCATGCTGTCGTCATTGCCAGCTTTCCCTATTCGCAGCGGCAGAAAAGAGATAGCAGCCTTATAGGACTGCGGATCTCGTTCTCCGCTTGCCGCGAGTTTGAGTCTATTGGCAGGCTCTCCCGCAGCAGTCAATTTCCGCTTATCTGAGCCGCAGCAAAAGTTAGGTGTGGCACCGGTGTCTTGCGGACCTTGCGTGCGGGGAGTGCTGCCAACGGGAGCGTGCGAAGACGTTTTTCGCTTTTTTCTTTGAGAGCCAGAGGAAGAGGGGCGGCGTTAGTTTCGGAGGATTAGCTAGTTTTGGTTGGTGATACTTCTACTGACCTGATCCTCTTTGCCTTCGCCATTGAAGGGGTACTGCCTTCGACGCTTGCGCCTTCAACCACTTTCGTGATCTCTTTGCGCCGTTCGGTGGCAATCTTCCTTCTCCTCCTATTCCTTTGGCTCTTAGTCAGGGGCCCCCCAGGTGCCGGATCTTTTGGGGCTCGTTCCTCCTTTTCGGATTCCTGAGGCGCGCCATTAGAGGTGCCACTCTGGCAAGCTTCCTGACACAGTGCCGGGAGATTAGGCGTATCAGGCTGAGCCTCTCTGCCGCTTTCTCCGGTTTTCCAACTCATTCTACTGAGGGCATCGTAGAGTGAGTGGCAAGAGCCATTATTTTCAGCACCACAGCGGGCGGAGGGTGTTTTGGGTATGGTGGTTGGGGCCTCCAGAATCCTTGCCTCGACCGCTGTCGAAAAGACAACGGGTGGATTATCGCAGTCGCGAGTACCACCTGGAGTAGCTAAATATTTTGGGTTTGCCTCCATACAGTCTTTATTTAGGACGTCCAAAGACAAGACGTTTCTGGGCTTTAGTTCGACGTCTCATCTGGGATCTGTCGAACCGAGGTTCATTGACTCTTAAGCCCTTCTGCCGCGACAAGGCATCCAGAAAAGGAAGGGACGGCACTGGTGTTAGTGTTGCACTAAGTGTGGTTGTTGTGTCCTCCAGTTTTCGTCTCTTAAGGCTAACAGAGAGTTCGTAGTGACAGAAGAAGTCAGCCCCAAGGATGGCGTGCGTTACTTCAGCTATGATGAAATTACATGGAAAATTCCGGCGGAGTCCAATGTCTAGCGTTAGATGTTGAGTGCCGTAAGTTTTGATAGAAACATCGTTTGCAGCGAAGAGTTTTTCCGATGTACTTCTGCTGTCGGAAGTGACTGTCTTGAGTAGGACGGACACATCGGCTCCAGTGTTCCAGTTCCGGCGTTTGGTTCCGGCTGCACGGCGGGTGACATTTGCGAGCTTCGGAACCGAATTTTTGGTGATAATATCACTAATTGGTTCTATTGTTGGCATTTGCTTGCCTTGATAGTGATTTGGGGGTGCGACTACGAGCCCTGTTGCGCTCTCGTGTTAATCTCTCCACCTTCAATGAGAGTTTTTCGATTGCTGCTCGCAGTTCTCCTATGCCATTGGTCGGGTATGAAACTGCATTTACCTGTAGTGTTGGTTTTTCTGCTGAATTGTTGATCATGACTATTGTTCTGCCTGCTCTGAGAGTTCAGATAAATCGTCGATTTTGCTACCAACCAGGATGCCTCGAACGCTTTCGGGCAGTTATTCTAGGAAAAGCGAGCAATGCCTACCGGCGAGGTTTCGCAGTCGTTGTAGGTTCTTTCATCGCCTTGACGCTCTCCTCGCAATAGTTTCCGTAAGCGCGTTTCCTGTGAATCGAATAGCGAATGAATTATCCGTTCCTTCAATGCGTCATACTTTCCTTGGGTTGGAGGGTTGTCGATTAAATCTCCGACCAAGGCCAGTCTATCTGCATCCAGGTGTGTGGCTATTAGCCGATATTTTGTATCGTCTGATGTGTCGCGATGTAGCTGAAATCGCATTTCAACCATGGTGAAATAGCGCGTTGAGTTGTTTCTCCAGAATGGTGTTGGTAATTTCATGAATGTGACGGCACCTACTTGGCATGATACCGGCTCTAGAGTTGGATCTCCAACTTCTATTTGCTCAGTTAATTGTGCAGCACTGCCTGTTTTTTGATCGACTTGTGTGTTGACTGGAGTTGTAGTATCATCTTATTTTTTTTTAAGAAGAAAACTCTGGGTCACCAGTTTTGGCGTCGCTAGAAATAAAAACTACTCCACAGGTCGGTGGTTTGACACAAATTAAATAATCGTTTATAAAATAAATAAAAGTAGCAACATTTTTTGCATGTAGGTGGCGCTTCAAGCGCTTAGTTTTATAGTTGCAACATTCTGCCGGGGGTGGTGCTTCTTCAGTTAAAAGTTTGTTTTACTCGCCACACAAGAAACGATGAATTCACTCAAGCGAAAAACGTGTTAGAATAATGGCCCAGGAAACTTTGTTGTATTTATTCTACGAAGAACGCTAATATAATTTTGTTTTCTGTAATAAAAACAGCTTGAGCCAAGAAAACTAATTCGAAGATGTTGCTTATTTCCGAACACAAGCGTTAGAATAGGAAACTTCTAGAAATTTAGTTTCATATGTTCGAACAAAAAATTTATTAAACAATTATTTATATTTGTTATGAAGTTGCTTTTCGAATTCTACAGTAAACTGTATATTTTCGTGTTGTTTGTTTAAAGCTGAAAGCAAATCATCTACTTTGCTTGCCTACACTGCCTACTGACTAACCACCATCCGGACTTCAACAATGTTAAAATTCTGCAAACTGAAAAACACACCAGCAAAAGGTATACGTTAGAAACACTTCACATCATTTACAACAACAACAATAATATGAACAGAAAGCTGGACAAACATATCGGCGGTTTACTCAGCAATGGCACGGGCCGCCAATTTTGAAATATTAATGGCATCTTTCCACAAATATGAAAACTGATCTTCGCCCAGCGAAGTGCTAACATTAAGTGCAATAACTGTTTTTAGTTTAAATAGTATAATTTCAAATTTATAAGTTTAATTTAATTTTAAGTGTTAATATGTCAACGAATTTGCGTACCAAACTCAAAAGTATTACACAATTGTAAGTTATTCAGTCCCATTTTTATTAACGTGCACTAATGCTGTATTATTTCTATCGTCTCAATTAACAAAGATCTCCTGAAGATGATAGCATACGCTTGTTGTTTCATTTGTTACCTTGTTTCATTGGCGACCTTATGACCAAAAGAGCCGACGAGTAATTAGATTCTTCAACCACTAAGTACTAAACAATTATTAATTTTAAAACAATGAAAAAAATAAACTTTTAAAGATATGTATTTACATATCTCAATGCATATGTATTTCAGACAATACACACAGTTTCCGTATACAACCCAGTACTTAAACCTAGACCTGTTTACATATATACAGTGGAAATATCACGTCTGCGAGAGGTCAGAGAACGTAATTTTTACCGAATCGACAAATTGATCAGGGTCAAAAATTGCATTGATACGACAATGGTGTACAATGTGTGCTGTTTGTATTTTGAACCTTGTGCTGCCTTGCTTGCAAAAAAATTCAATGATTCCAGGAATGGTATTTACTTATCATTTAGTGTTTCGTATCCAACGGAGGTGCCTTAGACGATAGGCTAGCAATTTTTGAGGTCTTCCGATAATTTTCGCGTTACATGTTTGAATCACATTACATAAAATTATCTTTTGTTTTCTTTGTACGGTTTTAAAGCTGTAATTTTTCAAACGTTAGTTCGGCGCAAAACGTATGGTGCAGGTATCTGTCTCTACTAAATACAATATAAGCATAGTTACGGATGACACAAAGAACACATATTTAGAATGTTTATATCAATGGTCACCTTGTCGTAGTGGGTAGAGTGCTACAAAGCCCAAACACCGACAAAGGACTATAGTTGGCCCCATTCGGAAAATTAGCAATAAAATCCCACTGTCGGTGATGGATATGGAAATGAAAATTTTTCATCATATGAAATATGCTTTTGGCAATAGTCACAGGTGCTTTTTCATCTAAATTCGAAAATTGAAATAACTGATTTCTCAGACTTTTAGCTTATGTTAATTCGAAATTTAAAATTTATTATAATTTGACGCTTGATAAATTTTCAACTAATACAATAATATCAAAATTAATAAATAATATTTTTTTGTATTGGGACATCAGAGAATGCAAATGGTGTGGGTATTGAATGAATATGGAAATAAATGCATATCTTTAAAAGTTTTTTTTTTTAATTTTACGTCTACTGGTGTTCATTAAAACAAAAATTAAATGTCAAATACTTCTTTATTATTTTTACTGTTCGAACATAGGAAACTAAGTTCGGGTTTCCTATTTATCGTTTCTTGCTTTAAATTTGAAAACTGAAACTTTTTTCAGAGGCATATAGTAAAACCTTACTACAAAATGCCATAAATGGTATTCGTGAGAACCATTTGAACCTTTTGATGGGAAAAATTCAGGTGGGATTATAATAAATATATAAATCATAAACATAACTAAATGCGGTATCTCTGAAAACACAAAAAAATCAAACCAAACTCATGGATGTGCATAGTTCGAAAAATAGATAGCGACAAAAGAAAAACTCCATTCAAAAATGACAGATCTGGTAAAAAATGGTACTTTCATTTTTTGAATCGACATTAAGAATTAAGCTTAATGGCATTTGAACCGTTATGTAATTAAGAAAGGTTAAGGCAACTGTATCCGAAGGAAGTATTTGAAAATGGAAAACACTAAATAGAAATTAACGCCAGAGATATCCTGAGTGAACCGGATTGATTGTTCAATCGGGAGGGACTTAATTTAGTTTAACCCCAAAAACAGATAAAGATATTGGTAAAAGTTATAGACAAGTCAAATCGTACTGAAATTGTACGAACTGTTTTTGAAAAATGCAGCATTTATCCTTTCGGCAACGTCTAAGCTCGACACAGCATTTGAGTTGAATTGAGTTAAAACCGATTTTGTGCGTGAAATTGTGTCGAAATGCGAAAACTTTTAAAAACCTATAAATCTGAATTACAGATTTGAACCTGAGTGCTTTTTAAATCAGAATTTTCGCTGAATCGTGTAATAAATGAAGTTATATCGGATAGTAACAATATCGAGTTCAGCTAGGAAACAATTGATTCGGATTCATTGCCATATCTCGAAAAAACATATCATTATGGATAACATCAATATGTATACAAAAAATAAGGTGAGATTAAAATTTCGCGCGCTACGCACATGTCTGAATATATTTTTTTACTTTCCCATGTTTGTATATTTATCGCAAACATATGTTTACAGTTTCTGCTATATAGCACATTTATTTTGATTGTGAGAAGCATTCAATTTAGACGAAAAAAATTGACAACCTACGTACCGTTTCGTAGGTGGTCAGTGAGAAAAATTAAATAAGAAATAGGATGACCACGTGCTTCAATGTGCGATTTACAAAAGGTTGGGGCACGTTGCGGGGAACTGCAATATGGAGTTCGGCTGCGCACGATGCACCTTCAGCCACAACGTCCTTTAGGGACGGAAGATGTTGAGGATAAGACGCCCCTCAAATGTGTACTCTGTGGAGGAAACAAACACCCCACAACCTATTTAGGGTACCCAAATAAAATAATTCTGACAGAGAGTAAAAGAAGCAAGGAACGACGAAAAGGTAACAGATAGGCCAGTGGCCCGTGCCGTGCAAATCGTGTAAAACAGACAACCGGCACAGCAAAGCTTGCCTCGCTTCCCATCGACAAGCAACCAGAGGCAGAGAAGTAAGGGATGTAAGCTCAGATGATTGCCTTAAAGAAACAGGTGGTCGAACTACAAACCAGTTTCGTCTTATCTCCCAGCTACCCGCAGAAAGCTTGCTCAGATATAATGAGCTCACGCGACTTAAGAAGCCTTAAGATCCTGGCAATAAATGTATACCATCTTTCCTAGAAGCGGGATAATAATCTACATACGATTAACGATGCTAAACGTGGAGCGACACACGCGGAACTGTTTCACTACGGTCGAGTATGACAGTGACAGCTGTAGTCTTAAACAACAACAACAAAAGAGCTAAAGTGTGTCTGGATTTTCCCACAAAAGTCTTTATAAGAGGCACTTTTCGAAGCTCGAATAAGCCTTTTATATTCTTTTTGTTTTAATCGATACAGGTCCCAGTCCTCTTCCAGATTGGTCTTAAGTGACCTATTCAGAAGTTTTCTGATTTCCTTGCGCTTTCTCTGCAATTCCGAGTTCCACCACGGAATAGGGGTTCTGCAGGGGGGTTTTTTGACTGGGCATGTCAGTTCGAAGCATTGGGTTAAGGCCCCGGCACATAGAATACGTTACTAGCGTCAGCGTCAGCGATACTTTGACAGATACATAGAAATACGTGTATTCTTATGGGGAGTGGTTCATAGACCAACGCTGCCGCTCACGCGACGGATGTAGTAGCTCAACTTTTAACTTTTCTCTCTCCGTCAGCGTTGACAATCGAACATTGTGACATTTCAAGAGAATTTTTTTGAATTTTAAGTTTACATGTTGAGTTTGAGGTTAGTTCTCGTCGAAGTCACACAGGAAAATTACAAAGGTTTGTATTTGCAATTTTTAATAATAACAATAAAATTAACTTATTAAAGATATTAACATAGGACGGAAGAAAAAACAGGAAGGAAATCCTAAATTGAGTGAGAACAAAATTTTTTGCAGGACATAATTAAGGTTTGTAATTGCAAAACTTAAATAAAATACAAAAATTAAATTGTGTTTTAATTATGTTAAGTTAATTCAGTAACTCGTCTGGAGGAATTTTTGCAAAAAAATATATCAAACTGCTCTACACTATATCCGAAAAAATTTAATTTAAAGCTACTGTCAAATGAAATCAGCTGTGCGTTGAAGTATTCATTGTGTCACCCCCTTCCGTCACGTACTTCAACTTCAACGGATATTTTGCCGCTACGCAAGTAACGTATTCTATGTGCCGGAGCCTTTAGGGTGTCATTCAGGTTCCGAACTGCCACCTCAACGTTACACCTCGTTCTGAGTTTTGGGAGAGGCACCGTGCGATTTGCTAACTCTTCCCTAAACTTTGATCAGTTTGTTCTCCTAGGGTTCCTGCTCCTCTGCGAGACATTGATTTCGCATTCGATTCGGAACTCTATGTATCTATGGTCCGACATAGACACTTCCGACAGAACTTTCTAGTCTGTGATCTCCTTAAGATATCTATTTGATAACGTTAAGTCAATCACCTCCTGTCTTCTTGTCGTGACAAACGTTGTTTGCGATCCAACGTTGTTTATGGTCAAGCCAGACGAAAGTGCGAAATCGAGAAGATACGACCCTCTTCTGTTACATTTGCTGCTGCCCCAGAAGATGTTCTGAGCATTAGCGTCACAACAGATAACGAGACCCATCTTTTTCGATTTGCAGTACTCTACGAGTTCCGCTACTTCCTTTGGTGGAGGTGGTAGGACGGAATCGTAGGGGAAGTAGGCCGAAGCCACGACAAAATTATGCCATGATCTGCCTGATTTGTAGTTTATGACCGCAGCAACTAAATCTTGTCCACAGAATTGTCCAAACTTGGTTGCTGGGAGAAGATTCGGCACAATAAGACAAGCTCTCGGTTTTTCCGATCGCTCGTCGAAGAGTGGGGAAAAGCCTCGTAGACTACCAAGGCCACAGATGCGATTTTTCCTCACCCATGGTTCCTGGATAGACACGATGTGTGATTTTGTTTTCATCATGGAAAGTCTGCTACATAGGATTGCAGTAGCATCCTTAGAATGATGAAGGTTGATCTGGGTAAACAGTGGCATGCAGAGTTACCGTGGAAAGCATCCCTTATTCGCAAACCTTGGACATGAGACGGAAGTTAATCCGTCCAAGGTGCAGATAGGGACGAGTGCCGTATCTGGAGACGATGGTCTCAACCGAAGGTCGGTCCAGGCCCACAACGAGAGTAGAACCGTCTGTGTTTTCCCGGTTCTTGCTCTCCCTGTGGAAGAAAACCTTCCACCTTCTGGTTTCGAGACCAGGGTTCTGGATGCGGAGATGCGCCAGCACATCCGCCGTGTTCCTGAGTATCCCCAGGATCCAGCAGATGGCGCGCGTGATTTTTATGGGCCTGAGAACCTCAAAGCTTGTGGTCCCAGGGGGGGAATTTTCGGCACGGAGGTGCTCAGCCACTCAAGAGATTGCTATGTGGAGCACTTCACCAAAAAGGTTCCGTTTTCCAGAGCACAGCCCTCCACTTGGAAGCAAGCGTTCTCTGCCTTAGCCAGCTCCCACAGCTGATCTTCCCAGTATTTGCATTCTGCGTCGGTCATGCTGTCGTCATTGCCAGCTTTCCCTATTCGCAGCGGCAGAAAAGAGATAGCAGCCTTATAGGACTGCGGATCTCGTTCTCCGCTTGCCGCGAGTTTGAGTCTATTGGCAGGCTCTCCCGCAGCAGTCAATTTCCGCTTATCTGAGCCGCAGCAAAAGTTAGGTGTGGCACCGGTGTCTTGCGGACCTTGCGTGCGGGGAGTGCTGCCAACGGGAGCGTGCGAAGACGTTTTTCGCTTTTTTCTTTGAGAGCCAGAGGAAGAGGGGCGGCGTTAGTTTCGGAGGATTAGCTAGTTTTGGTTGGTGATACTTCTACTGACCTGATCCTCTTTGCCTTCGCCATTGAAGGGGTACTGCCTTCGACGCTTGCGCCTTCAACCACTTTCGTGATCTCTTTGCGCCGTTCGGTGGCAATCTTCCTTCTCCTCCTATTCCTTTGGCTCTTAGTCAGGGGCCCCCCAGGTGCCGGATCTTTTGGGGCTCGTTCCTCCTTTTCGGATTCCTGAGGCGCGCCATTAGAGGTGGCACTCTGGCAAGCTTCCTGACACAGTGCCGGGAGATTAGGCGTATCAGGCTGAGCCTCTCTGCCGCTTTCTCCGGTTTTCCAACTCATTCTACTGAGGGCATCGTAGAGTGAGTGGCAAGAGCCATTATTTTCAGCACCACAGCGGGCGGAGGGTGTTTTGGGTATGGTGGTTGGGGCCTCCAGAATCCTTGCCTCGACCGCTGTCGAAAAGACAACGGGTGGATTATCGCAGTCGCGAGTACCACCTGGAGTAGCTAAATATTTTGGGTTTGCCTCCATACAGTCTTTATTTAGGACGTCCAAAGACAAGACGTTTCTGGGCTTTAGTTCGACGTCTCATCTGGGATCTGTCGAACCGAGGTTCATTGACTCTTAAGCCCTTCTGCCGCGACAAGGCATCCAGAAAAGGAAGGGACGGCACTGGTGTTAGTGTTGCACTAAGTGTGGTTGTTGTGTCCTCCAGTTTTCGTCTCTTAAGGCTAACAGAGAGTTCGTAGTGACAGAAGAAGTCAGCCCCAAGGATGGCGTGCGTTACTTCAGCTATGATGAAATTACATGGAAAATTCCGGCGGAGTCCAATGTCTAGCGTTAGATGTTGAGTGCCGTAAGTTTTGATAGAAACATCGTTTGCAGCGAAGAGTTTTTCCGATGTACTTCTGCTGTCGGAAGTGACTGTCTTGAGTAGGACGGACACATCGGCTCCAGTGTTCCAGTTCCGGCGTTTGGTTCCGGCTGCACGGCGGGTGACATTTGCGAGCTTCGGAACCGAATTTTTGGTGATAATATCACTAATTGGTTCTATTGTTGGCATTTGCTTGCCTTGATAGTGATTTGGGGGTGCGACTACGAGCCCTGTTGCGCTCTCGTGTTAATCTCTCCACCTTCAATGAGAGTTTTTCGATTGCTGCTCGCAGTTCTCCTATGCCATTGGTCGGGTATGAAACTGCATTTACCTGTAGTGTTGGTTTTTCTGCTGAATTGTTGATCATGACTATTGTTCTGCCTGCTCTGAGAGTTCAGATAAATCGTCGATTTTGCTACCAACCAGGATGCCTCGAACGCTTTCGGGCAGTTATTCTAGGAAAAGCGAGCAATGCCTACCGGCGAGGTTTCGCAGTCGTTGTAGGTTCTTTCATCGCCTTGACGCTCTCCTCGCAATAGTTTCCGTAAGCGCGTTTCCTGTGAATCGAATAGCGAATGAATTATCCGTTCCTTCAATGCGTCATACTTTCCTTGGGTTGGAGGGTTGTCGATTAAATCTCCGACCAAGGCCAGTCTATCTGCATCCAGGTGTGTGGCTATTAGCCGATATTTTGTATCGTCTGATGTGTCGCGATGTAGCTGAAATCGCATTTCAACCATGGTGAAATAGCGCGTTGAGTTGTTTCTCCAGAATGGTGTTGGTAATTTCATGAATGTGACGGCACCTACTTGGCATGATACCGGCTCTAGAGTTGGATCTCCAACTTCTATTTGCTCAGTTAATTGTGCAGCACTGCCTGTTTTTTGATCGACTTGTGTGTTGACTGGAGTTGTAGTATCATCTTATTTTTTTTTAAGAAGAAAACTCTGGGTCACCAGTTTTGGCGTCGCTAGAAATAAAAACTACTCCACAGGTCGGTGGTTTGACACAAATTAAATAATCGTTTATAAAATAAATAAAAGTAGCAACATTTTTTGCATGTAGGTGGCGCTTCAAGCGCTTAGTTTTATAGTTGCAACATTCTGCCGGGGGTGGTGCTTCTTCAGTTAAAAGTTTGTTTTACTCGCCACACAAGAAACGATGAATTCACTCAAGCGAAAAACGTGTTAGAATAATGGCCCAGGAAACTTTGTTGTATTTATTCTACGAAGAACGCTAATATAATTTTGTTTTCTGTAATAAAAACAGCTTGAGCCAAGAAAACTAATTCGAAGATGTTGCTTATTTCCGAACACAAGCGTTAGAATAGGAAACTTCTAGAAATTTAGTTTCATATGTTCGAACAAAAAATTTATTAAACAATTATTTATATTTGTTATGAAGTTGCTTTTCGAATTCTACAGTAAACTGTATATTTTCGTGTTGTTTGTTTAAAGCTGAAAGCAAATCATCTACTTTGCTTGCCTACACTGCCTACTGACTAACCACCATCCGGACTTCAACAATGTTAAAATTCTGCAAACTGAAAAACACACCAGCAAAAGGTATACGTTAGAAACACTTCACATCATTTACAACAACAACAATAATATGAACAGAAAGCTGGACAAACATATCGGCGGTTTACTCAGCAATGGCACGGGCCGCCAATTTTGAAATATTAATGGCATCTTTCCACAAATATGAAAACTGATCTTCGCCCAGCGAAGTGCTAACATTAAGTGCAATAACTGTTTTTAGTTTAAATAGTATAATTTCAAATTTATAAGTTTAATTTAATTTTAAGTGTTAATATGTCAACGAATTTGCGTACCAAACTCAAAAGTATTACACAATTGT
Organism: Eristalinus aeneus; assembly: GCA_955652365.1. Taxonomy (NCBI): domain Eukaryota; kingdom Metazoa; phylum Arthropoda; class Insecta; order Diptera; family Syrphidae; genus Eristalinus; species Eristalinus aeneus. Next base: position 81,833,874 of record OY019131.1, on the reverse strand, counting down.
AAGTTATTCAGTCCCATTTTTATTAACGTGCACTAATGCTGTATTATTTCTATCGTCTCAATTATCAAAGATCTCCTGAAGATGATAGCATACGCTTGTTGTTTCATTTGTTACCTTGTTTCATTGGCGACCTTATGACCAAAAGAGCCGACGAGTAATTAGATTCTTCAACCACTAAGTACTAAACAATTATTAATTTTAAAACAATGAAAAAAAGAAACTTTTAAAGATATGTATTTACATATCTCAATGCATATGTATTTCAGACAATACACACAGTTTCCGTATACAACCCAGTACTTAAACCTAGACCTGTTTACATATATACAGTGGAAATATCACGTCTGCGAGAGGTCAGAGAACGTAATTTTTACCGAATCGACAAATTGATCAGGGTCAAAAATTGCATTGATACGACAATGGTGTACAATGTGTGCTGTTTGTATTTTGAACCTTGTGCTGCCTTGCTTGCAAAAAAATTCAATGATTCCAGGAATGGTATTTACTTATCATTTAGTGTTTCGTATCCAACGGAGGTGCCTTAGACGATAGGCTAGCAATTTTTGAGATCTTCCGATAATTTTCGCGTTACATGTTTGAATCACATTACATAAAATTATCTTTTGTTTTCTTTGTACGGTTTTAAAGCTGTAATTTTTCAAACGTTAGTTCGACGCAAAACGTATGGTGCAGGTATCTGTCTCTACTAAATACAATATAAGCATAGTTACGGATGACACAAAGAACACATATTTAGAATGTTTATATCAATGGTCACCTTGTCGTAGTGGGTAGAGTGCTACAAAGCCCAAACACCGACAAAGGACTATAGTTGGCCCCATTCGGAAAATTAGCAATAAAATCCCACTGTCGGTGATGGATATGGAAATGAAAATTTTTCATCATATGAAATATGCTTTTGGCAATAGTCACAGGTGCTTTTTCATCTAAATTCGAAAATTGAAATAACTGATTTCTCAGACTTTTAGCTTATGTTAATTCGAAATTTAAAATTTATTATAATTTGACGCTTGATAAATTTTCAACTAATACAATAATATCAAAATTAATAAATAATATTTTTTTGTATTGGGACATCAGAGAATGCAAATGGTGTGGGTATTGAATGAATATGGAAATAAATGCATATCTTTAAAAGTTTTTTTTTTTAATTTTACGTCTACTGGTGTTCATTAAAACAAAAATTAAATGTCAAATACTTCTTTATTATTTTTACTGTTCGAACATAGGAAACTAAGTTCGGGTTTCCTATTTATCGTTTCTTGCTTTAAATTTGAAAACTGAAACTTTTTTCAGAGGCATATAGTAAAACCTTACTACAAAATGCCATAAATGGTATTCGTGAGAACCATTTGAACCTTTTGATGGGAAAAATTCAGGTGGGATTATAATAAATATATAAATCATAAACATAACTAAATGCGGTATCTCTCAAAACACAAAAAAATCAAACCAAACTTCTGGATGTACATAGTTCGAAAAATAGATAGCGACAAAAGAAAAACTCCATTCAAAAATGACAGATCTGGTAAAAAATGGTACTTTCATTTTTTGAATCGACATTAAGAATTAAGCTTAATGGCATTTGAACCGTTATGTAATTAAGAAAGGTTAAGGCAACTGTATCCGAAGGAAGTATTTGAAAATGGTGATTTTGAAAAACACTAAATAGAAATTAACGCCAGAGATATCCTGGGTGAACCGGATTGTTCAATCGGGGGAGACTTAATTTAGTTTAACCCCAAAAACAGATAAAGATATTGGTTAAAGTTATAGACAAGTCAGGTCGTACTGAAATTGTACGAACTGTTTTTGAAAAATGCAGCATTTATCCTTTCGGCAACGTCTAAGCTCGACACAGCATTTGAGTTGAACTGAGTTAAAACCGATTTTGTGCGTGAAATTGTGTTGAAATGCGAAAACTTGTAAAAACAACTGGAACCTATAAATCTGAATTACAGATTTGAACCTGGGTGCTTTTAAATCAGAATTTTCGCTGAATCGTGTAATAAATGAAGTTATATCGGATAGTAACAATATCGAGTTTACCTAGGAAACAATTGATTCGGATTCATTGCCACATCTCGAAAAACATGATATCATTATGAATAACATCAATATGTATTCAAATAATAAGATGAGATTAAAATTTCGCGGGCTACGTACAATTCTGTGTTGATTTGTTTAGCTTTTCATGTTTGTACATTTGTCGCAAACATATGTTTACAGTTTCTGCTATATAGCACATTTATTTTGATTGTGAGAAGCATTAAATTTAGACGAGTTTTGCATTTTAAGCAAAGCTGTTGACGTCATTCAACGGTTCCTAGACGATACTCATGTGACATTTTTTGGTGAAAATACGCTGCCATACGCCGAAAAACTGTCATGGCATGAATCAACCGATATGCCAACATCTTAAGTAACTTCCACTAGAGGGGAAAGGTGGCAGACATTGCTTCTGAAAGATAATAATTCCTCCACTGATCCGAAGGCCCTACTCAGTAATCTGCGCCAAGTTGAGAGCGACGAGGTCCATCCCGTTGGAGTTAAGCCTTTCAACATTGCGGAAAGGAAAGCGAAGAAGAAGGCACTTCCCCTCGTCTTAGTTTAGGTATCCCCTGACAATAAAATTGACAACCTACGTACCGTTTCGTAGGTGGTCAGTGAGAAAAATTAAATTAGAAATAAGATGACCACGTACTTCAATGTGCGATTTACAGAAGGCTGGGACGTTGCGGGGAACTGCACCTTCAGGCACAACGTCCTTTAGGGACGGAAGATGTTGAGGATAAGACGCCCCTCTAATGTGTACTCTGTGGAGGAAACGAGGGTACCCAAATAAAAGAACTCCGACAGAGAGTAAAAGAAGCGAGGAACGACAAAAAGGTAACAGCCAGGCCAGTGGCCCGTGCTATAGCTACCAGTCTTACGTCTGGTATCTTCCACGTCCAAACCCTGTGAGACAGATAACCGGCACAGCAAAGCTTGCCCCGGTTCCCATAGACAAGCAACCAGAGGCAGAGCCGTAAGGGGTGTAATGTCGATGTATGCTCAGATGATTGCCTTACAGCAACAGGTTCTCGAACTACAAACCAGTTTCGCCTTATCTCCCAGCTTCCCGCAAAAAGCTCGCTCAGATATAATGAGCTCACACGAGGTAAGAACCCTTAAGATCCTGGCAATAAATGTAGACCATCTTTCCTAGAAGCGGGATAATAATCGACATACGACTAACGATGCTGAACGTGGGGCGACACACGCGCGGAACTGTTTCACTACGGTCGAGTATGACAGTGACCGCTGTAGTCTTAAATAACAACAACAAAACAGCTAAAGTTTGTTTTACTCGCCACACTACTCCCACCGGAGTATCTCTGTTGACTTTGAGATACGAATTTCACCTTTTTTAGTGGCGCTGGAATTCATCTGTTTTTCTCTGAAAGTGCGGTGGTTGAAGAAATTTCTGGTTTTTCAAAAAACGCTGGTTTTAGTCGTTCCGTAGATATTGTTGCTTCGCTGCTATTTAGATTGATTTTGTAAGTGTATTTTGATATTCGCTGAGTAACTTCAAATGGTCCGTTGTTAGACTGTTCGCAGGGCTGCTTTACTGAGTCTACACGCACAAACACATGAGTGCACGACTGCAACGCTTGATGTACGAAGGCCTTTGTTTTGAGGTGGTGAGCTGTAGGTACTGCCCGAATAAGTCGCATCTGCTCCCGAAACTTTGTAACAAAAAGCGTAGTGTCGGACGTGGTTCCTTCGTCGGTAAAGAATTCCCCTGGGAGACGAAGAGAAGTGCCGTACACAATCTCGGCTGCGGTTGCCTTTATGTCATCCTTCCAAGCGGTGCGAAGTCCAAGTAAGACAGTTGGTAGCAATTCGGTCTAAGAAGATGATTCGTGACATCTCACTGCGGCTGTAAAGGAACAATGCTATCGTTCAATCATCTCATTTGACTCAGGATGGTATGCTGGGGTGCGAATTTTATGGGTTCCGATCAACTTACCTAGAGCGTCGAATAGTCAGCTTTCGAGTTGGGTGTCGCGTAATACTTTCTGGTGCACCAAAGTGAGACACCCAAGCACCGTAAAAAGCCTTGGAGATGGTGTCAGCTGTAATGTAATGGGCCAACGAGAGAAGTGGTCAATCATAGTGAGCATGTAGCGATATTCTCTTGATAACTGCATGATGACAATGTCGATACATGTCGGAAGCGCTCGCTTGGCATAGCGATATGTTGGGCTTTATTCTTGACATGGCGGCTGATTTTACTTCGCTGGCACGGCAAACAGGAGCGAGCCCAACTGATAATATCACTGTTCATCTTGGGCCATACGAAATTTCGGCTGATGGTTTTCTTTGACTGGATTTATGAATCACATGATTCAAAATCACACCCGTATTACTATTTATGGTGTCAACGGAATAACTGATGGAGAAAAGACCATCTACGGATGGCGGCTAACAGACCCAGGCTTTGAGGGAGCCTGACTGGTAGTGACAGCTTGACCAGAGGCTATATTCTGGTGCCACGGGAGGTCAGAGGCCCCTGGAACTTCAGTTCCAGCCTGACTCCCCACAAGGGGAGTATCGTGGTGGCTGTGGTTTATCACCTAACATCGCGGGTAGAGTCGAGGATAGTGTACTGTGCTGACATGTCTAGTTCTGTTTTGGTCTGGTACATTACTTTTCGTCACAAGTGTAAAACTACCAGAACCGCACTTCGCTGACCACGAACTCAAGGCCAAACATCGCACCATGCATCAGACCTAATTCAAGGTCAAACATCGCACCATATACCGGACCTAACTCAAAGCGATACATCACCCGATGCACTGGACCCTCTGCCGTTCCATTTTTTTTACATAGATGTTGTTGCACATTTTTTTGGACCGATCACAGCAGCGAAAGATACCGAGGTGATGACTTCTGGCTGTAGGAGAAAACTTTTCACTCTCGATCCAATTCTTGTACAGTCCTGTAGACATATCCGCAGTTCAATAAAAAGTGTTTATTAGTTAATCCAATTATTCATTGTCGTTTTATATCTAAAATTGGTTCTTTCGTCGGTCTACAGGTTGTCTGTTCCCAAACAAATTTCTGGTCCTTCGGAGTCAGATCGTTTCGTGAATATTAAACGTTTGATTTGTGTATCAATAATCGTTTATAGTCTCTGACATTCGTGTGAAATCGGTGTGTTAAGTGCGAACGATTAATCGAGCCTGAAACCACGGTCGAGATGTTGGAAATTCGTTTATCGAAACTAGACACTACGTGGTCCGAATTTTCTGTGTTGCATGGCGAATGTCTAGAGAAGGCAAGTGAACAAAATTGTGCGGATTTGGAAGAGGAATTTATCGAATACGATGACAAATACTTCGACGCTCATTCAAAGTTGCAGAAATCTATTCGTAAAAGACAATCAGTGACTAATTCCACTTCAGTGTTTGAAAAATTCGCGGAACAACAATCGTCTCTATTGTCGCAGCTTATTCCAAGTGAAGGAGATAATTCCTCCATTCAGCTTCCAAAATTAACAGTCCCAAGCTTTTCGGGTAACTTTAAGGATTGGCCTTCATTTCGCGACTCCATTATGGGTACAATCGAAAGTCAAAAGAAATTTTCGGCTACGCAAAAGTTTCATTATTTAAAATCATTTCTTTGCGGTGATGCCTCCAACCTAATTAAACATTTGACAATTTCAGAAAGTAATTATATCGAAGCATGGGATCGGTTAGAACATCTATATAATCGTGTTGACCTCATAGTGCGATCATTTATCGAAACCTTTTTATCTCTCCCGAGTGCGAGCAATGGAAATGTGTAAACGCTGCGCAAGATTACGGATGGTGCCGATGAAGTGATTCGGGGACTGAATGCATTAAAGGCAAATAACCGCGATCTGTGGCTTATTTACTTATTACTAAATAAATTGGATGACGAAACGAAACAAAGTTGGGCTACTCACGTCGGTTCGCGAGATGATTGTGCATTCAGTGAACTCATAAGTTTTTTAGAGTCTCGATGCGACGCGTTAGAGACTTGCCAATCACTAAATCGTTCACGTTCTAAATCTTAGGCCACAGCTCGAGCCCATTTTGGAGAATCGTCACAAACTAACCTCCAGTGTCCAAAGTGTAAAAACAGCCATCTGCTTTCGCAGTGCCCGTCCTTCATAGCGCTCGACATCGAATCCCGCCGCTCGTTTGTAAAAACATATTCTTTGTATTTCAACTGTCTTCGTACTGGGCATCCGGCTCGTACGTCGTTTCGTTGCCGGGTGTGTAAATCGCGCCACCATTCGATGGTACATCCAGCAGAACAACCAGAACGTATTTCGATCAGTCAATTAGTTAGATCTGGACCTAATCAGTGTCATTCTTTGCCTGTTCTTCCGCCGGTAAGCAATCATTTATCCCTTCTGGATGTGAATCTTCGAAAACAAACGATTCTTCCAACGGTTTTAGCCGAGGTTCAGGATAATTCAGGGAAGTCGAAAAGTTGTGGAATTTTGATTGATTCGGGGTCGCAACTTTCCTTTATTGTGGAATCCTTCGCCCAGCGTCTGGGACTCCCCCGCAAGAATGCCAGAATTCCGATAATCGGGTTATCGTCTACAAATGCAGGTCGAACTCGGGGATATATATCCATTGACCTGCGGTCCCGCGTGAATGATAATCATTTGTTGGTTGACGCGTTTGTCATAAGCAAGTTGACTTCGAATCTTCCATCCCAGTCATTTGACGTTTCTGATTGGTCACATATAAGAAACCTGAATCTCGCCTACCCTAACTTCAAGTGGCCCGATTGACATGCTACTTGGAGCTGACAACCTGTGGTGCATTTTGAAGGAAAAGCAGGTTCGGGGCTTGGACGGGCTACCGATTGCTCAAAATACGTCGTTTGGATGGGTGATATCGGGTCAGTTATTGGACGCCAAACCACAACAAGACATCTCAGTTGCGTCGTTGCACTCTTCAGTAGACGTTGATGTATTGCTCCAACGTTTTTGGGAATTAGACGAGGGGAAACCTATAGCTGAAGAATTAATGGAAGATGAAGCTGAAACGCATTTCCAAAAGACGTTTTCGCGGGCAACAGATGGAAGGTATGTAGTTCAACTGCCATTTATATCCCCTATGCCTAGCTTTGATTTCTCGTCAACGCATGCAGTAAGCCGTCTACTGTCGACGGAACGTCGGTTCCGAATGGATCCGAAACTGCAGGAATTATATGTACAATTCATGCAGAAATATCTTCACCTTGGCCACATGGTTCCTATACCAACATCTGAGGTTTCTACCAACCTCAAACATTCGTTCTATTTACCTCATCACGCTGTTTTGAAGTCGGACAGCTCCACAGCCAAGTTACGCGTCTTGTTTGATGGCTCCGCCAAGGATGCCTCGGGAATTTCGTTAAATAGTCAACTGCTAATTGGACCTCCCATTCAACGTGATTTAGTTGGAGTTTGTTTGCGTTTCTGGCAACATCGATATGTCTTCACAGCTGATGTGGTAAAAATGTTCCGTCAAATTTGGGTTGACAATGTACATCAGGACTTTCAGCGAATAGTTTGGCGCAACAAACCTACGGATGACATAAGTCATTGTCGCCTCTGTACCGTCACTTATGGGACTGCGTCTGCTCCCTTTCTAGTAGTCCGGGTCTTAAAACAGCTTGCAAAGGACTACCAAACACAGTGCCCGAGCGCATCGCAGGTGTTGCTAAAGGATGTTTACGTGGACGATGTAATGACTGGAGCGGACACGGCCGAAGAATTAATGCATCTACAATCAGAACTCGTGTCGCTGCTGTCGGAGGCCAAGTTAGAGTTGGGAAAATGGAACTCAAACTGTTGGTCTTTACGGATGCGTTTGTTTACGGATAGTTGTAAACTATCAGGCGATGAAGCGGACTCTTTACATTACACGATTAAGGTACTAGGCATGAACTGGAATCCACTATCCGATATGTACTCCTTTCGTATTAGTTAGTTAGTTAGTTAGTTTGACTTTTATTTTCAATAAATGTTTTACAATGTAAAGTTTAACCTAAGTCAGTTATGGTTTGACAAAATACAGGTTGACAAAATACATACATACGTTTTACATTAAAAATCTCCATCTATGATACGTTTTCTATAACAAAGTGCTGCTACTGAATAATATATATAAGGCCTTCCATCCCTTTTCTCCATTTAAGATGCACGTTACTTCATATTCGTCTAAAACAAGTTTTTCGAAAATTGCTAGTCGAAGTTCTTTTAGAATCGGACCAACACCAATAAAATGTAAGATGTCTTCTCTCTTCCTCATGTTGCATAGGTTACAAAGAATTGGTAAATCTGGTCTGTGGGGGATAAAGTTTAACTGAACGAGTTCTCCTCTCAGTTTAAAAATTGTGCTTATTTTTTCGATTGAGTGACTGTTAAGGAAATATGTTTTTTCATTTAAAAAATGGTTAAGTTTGCTGTAGTAGTTCCTAAACGGTGAAGATTCAGCTTCTTCGACATATTTGTCATTTGTGTGTCTACCAAAATTCTCCAAAACAGAGTTAAATTTTTTTCTTAAAAGATGAGGAGGCTCGTCCGCCTCAATAGACAGCTTTAGACCGCATTCAGAAGCTGTTTTTTCCATTCCTCGCAAATGTATCCGTTTGTTCTAATTATACTTCCTAAGACTACGTTTGGTAATCTGCATTCGCTCATCTGTAGTATTTTTAAAATATAGTTGAAGTGCATTTTGATGGTATACAAGAGCAACGGAGGAGTTCCCGTTTCAATATGTAGCATATAGTTAGGGGTATTTTTTTGTAACCGAAAGATCTTCTTCAAAAAGTAGCGAAGGAATATTTCCACACCATCATAGCCTTTGTAACCCCATACCTGAGCTCCGTAGATCATTATAGAAGCTGCAGTTGAGTGGAATAAAGTTTGTTTTGCACTTTTCGATACATATTTATTTTTAAAGCAACGTTCCCAAATCGAACAGATAGCACTTTTAGCAACGGCTAATTTTTCCTCAAAGTGTGGTTTCAAATCAAGAGGACGATATTAGGACACCTAGGTATTTGTATCTGCATACTACCTCAATCTCTTCCCCGTCCAACTTCCACTTTTCCAAATATAAGTCGCGTCCCCCTGCGTTTCTGAATATCATCATTTTCGATTTACCAAGGTTTATAGTCAGATTCCAATTTTTACAGAAATCGTTAATCCTGTCTATCATTAATTGCATACCTTGGATAGTGTCACACAGAAAGACGATATCATCAGCATACATCAGCGCGGGAATGGATACATCGTTGAATCTTATTCCACCTTTGACATCATCTGTTATATCATTGATGTATAGTATAAAAAGTAGTGCACTTAGAGTACAGCCTTGTTTAACACCCATTGAAGTTTCAAACTCGTCGGAAATTAAGTAAGTAACTTTGCTTGATACGCCGATTTTCGAAAGCTTGAAAAAGAGTGCTTCACGTGGTATTGAATCAAACGCTGCTTGAAAATCTACGAAAAAGGCGTACAACTTTTTTTCTTTCTCTTATATGATTCGGGAATGTTTGTTAAGCAGAATATCTAATCGATTGTAGAATAACTTTTTCTAAATCCAGCTTGAAATTCTTTAAGAATGTTATGTTCTTGAACCCAATCATGCAATCTTTTGTAAATTAATGAGGCAAACAGCTTGGCAGAAGTGTTTAAAAATGTGATTCCTCTGTAGTTCTTCGGGTCCCTGTAATCAGCTTTTTTGTGTAGAGGAAAAATTATTGCTTTTCTGAATATATCGGGGACTTTAGCAGAGTCAAATATTCGGTTAAATTCAATTGTGAGAAAATTCATAAATTCATAAGTGCAATTTTTATAGAACTCAAACGGGATGCGATCAATACCAGGTGCTTTACTTGTTTTTGAGTTGCTTATCACTTCTTTGATTTCTTCTAGGGTAAATGCAGAATCTAACTTTTCGTCTAAAAGCATAGGGGCTGCATATTGAAATATCGGAGAGGTTAATGGAGCATTAAGAAGTTTAAGAGTTACAGAGATGTTAGACGTGTAACCATTAAGGTATTTGACACCTTTCCAGAACTGAGCAGGAGATTTAGAGGTGTTTATGAGCGCAATGTTTTGTTGCTCAAAAAGGCAACTTTTTTTAATTAACAAATGCGCTTATATTCCATGTTGGCATCTTGATTGAGAGCTTTAAAAATATTGGAGTTGTTCGATCTAAGAAGTTTGAGGAATTTAAAGGACTTGTTTCTTGCTTTCGCGCAATCAGAACCATATCATTTTTGCTTATATATTGTATGTGTTTTTAAATCTTTCTGTTGCGGTATAGATTTCTTTATTATTTCCGTTAGAGTTTATATATTTGGTGTATAACGCAGTGTGCAAAGTTCCATAAGCTTCGAGTTCATGTTTCGCTGATACGAATCCAGTATTCGATCATTCCAGATAAATTTCGGCAGAAGTCTTAACGGTTTTATGCAGGTATAGTTTTTTTTAGCAGTACAATTAAAGGTTACTTCCAAGGGCATGTGGTCCGAGAAGATCTCGCTTCCTACTTGAAAACTGCCTAGAAGCTTGTGCCAATTTCCCGAAACAAAACAGTAATCAATTATTGAGCTTGATGTTCCTCTGATAAAGGTCAGTTCGCCATCAGAATCTCCTTCACAACTACCATTCAACAAGAACATGTCATACTCATCAGCAAGTTCGAGTATTTTTGCTCCTTTGTTATCACAAATTGTGTCTTTAGATTTGCGACACGGCTTCAGCAGGGTACTATTGTATTCCGATATAAAATTATTTTGCGGGAGTCCTACACGACCATTTCCTCCTTTCGTATTCCAAATATTCGTTTTTGTGCAACTCCTACCAGACGCTCACTTTTGTCGGAGATCTCTCGTATATTTGATCCCCTAGGATTTCTGGCATCTTCTGTCATTTTGTTTAAAGTGTTGTTCCAGGAGTTGTGGTTTTCTGAATTGAAACTAGGCTGGGACGATTCACTTCCATCGCAATTGTGTAATAAGTGGATTCAGTACCAAGAAGAAATTCCGTACCTCGAACACATACAGGTGCCTCGGTTTGTATTTACTGCTTCAGAAGACATCGAGCTTCACGGATTTGCAGATGCATCAGCGTTGGCTTATTCTGCGGTTGTTTATGCTCGTTGCAAACTCCGTAATGAATATCGGATCGTATTGGTCGCAGCCAAGACAAAGGTAGCTCCAATAAAACCAGTGTCCATTCCTCGCTTGGAACTCTGTGGAGCTTTGTTGCTGAGCCGTCTGCTGGCGCTGATTAAGTCAACAATTTCTAAGAAGTTTACAGTATTTGCTTGGTGTGACTCCCAGATAGTGCTTCACTGGTTATCTTCTCCTCCTCGCCGTTGGACTACGTTTGTTGATAAGCGGACAGCAGCCATACTTGAAACGATTCCACGCTATGCATGGCATCATATCGCATCGGAATCTAACCCGGCTGATTGTGCATCACGAGGAGTGCTTCCATCGGAACTTAAATCTCATCCCCTACGGTGGAATGGCCCGCCATTTCTTTCGCTGCCACAAGAACGTTGGCCTATTTCAAAGTTCTCAGTGACAACTGCGGGCGAGATCGAAGTCAACATAGAAGAAAAACAACTGCCGAATCAGACACTTATTGCCACCACGGAAGTTAATGAATTTCAAACACTGATCGGAAGGATATCTTCGTGGACGAGGTTAATTCGAATATTCGCATATTGTGTTCGTTTAACGAAAAAATGTAGGCCATCGCGATTTAAAAAACAGTTGACGTGCGGTTTGACATTTGTCAAAATTCATCAGGCTGAACTTTACATTTTCAAATTTGTTCAACGAGACACATTCGCGAGTGAAATTAACTGTCTCACAAAGGGTCTTAGTATTAGTCTCAAATCGAAAAGATTGATAAATATGGTATACTTCGGGTTGGTGGGCGCATAAAGCATGCTGCTATACGCTTTGATATAAAACACCCCATAATTCTTCCTAACCACCATATCTCTTCCCTGATAGTGAATTACTTGCATATAAAATATCTTCATCCAGGTGTTTCAGAGACCTTTGCTATAGTTCGCCAACGGTATTGGATACTGAGCAGCCGTAATTTGATTCGAAAAATCGTTCATCAGTGCAGACCATGCTTTCGCCAAAGAAGATCATCCAGCGCACAACTCATGTGCGATTTACCATCTGTACGTCTTTATCCGGCTCGCCCATTCTTGAACTCTGAATGTGATTATGCGGGTCCTTTCACCACTAAGCTGTCTCGGGGACGAAATCCGAAGTTCGCCAAGGCATAACTAGCGCTTTTTGTCTTTATGAGCACAAAGGCTATTCACTTAGAGCTGGTAAGTGACTTAACAACCGATGCCTTCCTTGCGGCATTGCGACGATTTATTGCCCGCCGCGGCCGATGTTCGAACATCTATACGGACAACGCGACCAATTTTCACGGTGCTCGTCGCATGTTCGATGAAATGCAAAGGCTCGTTTTGTCAAAGGCGCACAACGACATCGTCACCGACTCACTGGCTATGGATGGAATAACTTGGCACTTTATTCCGCCGGCTGCACCTCATTTCGGTGGACTCTGGGAAGCCGGGGTACGATCGGTAAAACTTCACCTACGTCGAGTCGGAAACTCCATCCCAACTTTTGAGGAATTATATACCGTTTTTACCCAGATAGAAGCGATCCTAAATTCACGCCCCTAATGTGTTCTGTCCGATGATGATCTTAACCCACTAACCCCGTCGCACTTTCTCATAGGAAAACCACACACAGCAATTCCAGAGCCGAACTATGTTGACGTTTCATCAAGTCGATTATCCCACTGGAAACATATCCAGATCATGGTACAGGGTTTCTGGAAAAGATGGCAGAATGAGTATATCACCAGTCTCCAGGAGCACCCTAAGTGGAAAACTGCGCAACCTAACATGAAAGCTGGTGACTTGGTGGTGATAAAAGAACCTAATCTACCGCCGACAAAGTGGCTCCTTGGTCGCGTGGAAGAAGTTTATCCTGGGCCAGACAACCGAACGAGAGTGGCTACCGTCAAAACGATGCGTGGACAACTTGTCCGCCCAATCGCGAAGCTTGCTGCTCTCCCAATGCCCTGAAACTAGTTCAGGAGGGCGGCATGTTTTGGTCTGGTACATTACTTTTCGTCACAAGTGTAAAACTACCAGAACCGCACTTCGCTGACCACGAACTCAAGGCCAAACATCGCACCATGCATCAGACCTAACTCAAGGCCAAACATCGCACCATATACCGGACCTAACTCAAAGCGATACATCACCCGATGCACTGGACCCTCTGCCGTTCCATTTTTTTTACATAGATGTTCTTGCACATTTTTTTGGATCGATCACCGCAGCGAAAGATACCGAGGTGATGACTTCTGGCTGTAGGAGAAAAAAAAAATTCTTGTACAGTCCTTTAGACATATCCGCAGTTCAATAAAAAGTGTTTATTAGTTAATCTAATTATTCATTGTCGTTTTATTTCTAAAATTGGTTCTTTCGTCGGTCTACAGGTTGTCTGTTCCCAAACAAGTTCATTATTTAAGCACAACTAGGCAAGACGGTTAGGGGACTATCCCTTCTCAGTGTGGAGTTGCATTCTCAACCGGGCGCTGCGACCCAGAGAGCGGAAGAGGTTTTAGAAAGGCTTCGCATCAAACCAAGGTGGGTGATTGCCCCTCAAGCATGATCCCAATTTGGTACTTGGGTAACTAAGGCGTCTAGTCTTGCGTTACTTACGACTCTTGGGAAAATGGTTCCCCGTGATATAAGCTGTTAAGGCAGGTGGTCACGTAAAACAAAATCCCACATCTGATGGTTTTCTTTGCAGCACGTCCGCCAGGATGAGAGAGGCTATGATCGTTATCGAATATCTGTCTTCGTAATCACTTTGGAGCAAAAAAGCGAATGCTGTTGTTCGTAACGTCGCAGTGGACCACAGTGTTGGTCCCACCGATGCGGAGTCCTTTAAGCTCCAGCGAAAAGCTTCCAGATGACTGAAGTGGGTGTTTCAGTCCGTCGTCACTCCTTTGAGCTGCAGCGAGTTCCTCTGTGGTGATGGCGACTGGAAAGTCGATTGCTTGTATGCGGGACAATGTGTCCGCCACTATGTTGTCATCTCCAGAAATGTGGATAATCTGACTTGAATATTGGCTAATTTCCTCGAATTGGCGAGCAACGCGATCGCTGGTGTGGTTTGACTTCTGGCAGAAAGCGTAGACCAAAGGTTTGTGGTCAGTAATGATCAACAACTCCCGTCCTTCGATGATGGGAAGTGTCTTACTGCCCGGAAAATAACCAGCAGCACGGTCATACAATTGTATTTGGCCTCGCGTTTGGAAAGTTTCCTGGAAAAATATCCCAGTGGTTGGAGGCCGGATTCAGTCTTCTGGTCGAGGGCAGCTCCAATAGCTACGTCTGAAGCGTCGCAACGTAGAACAAGTGGTATATCAGCCCTCGGATGTGCGAACTGCACTGCATCCTTCAATTTTGCCTTGCATTAATTGAATGCATACTCCCCTCCTAAGGTCCACTTCACCGGTCGTTTGTCCTTCTTCTTGGCACCCAATGTCAGTCCAATAAGGGAAGTCTGGATCTGAGATGCGTTGGGAATGCAATTACGGTAACAATTCTATGCACCAAGGAATTTTCGCAGTTGGTCAAGAGTCCCAGTTCATTTAAAGTTGACTATTGCGTTTACCTTGTCGCGAGGAGGTGAGATTCCCTTGCTGCTGACTAAGAAGCCTCAGCCTGGCCAAAAACGCACTTGCTTAAGTTGATAAATAGACCGAATTTCGCCAAACGTTAGAGAACTGCACGAATGTCCTTTCTATGTTGCTCTTCATTGGGAGAGGAGATTAAAATGTCGTCGATATAACCAGTGCAGCAATCAAGACCTCGCAGGGCGGTGTCCAAATGCCGTTGCATCGTCTGGGCTGCATTATGGAGTCCAAATGGCATCACATTAAACTGGAACAGACCGAACGGGGTGATGACATCTGTTTTGGTCGATCTTCCTCTGCTACGGGAGTTTGGTGTTAGGCACGTTTGAGGTCTAGCGTGGTTAAAATATTGCAGCCGGTAAGCTGTAGAGTAGAGTCCTGAAGGTGGGGATTCGGGTACCTATCTGGTACCGTGATGTTATTGAGTCGACGGAAGTCTCCACAGGGACGCCAGGTTCCGTTTTTCTTCCTCACCATCAGCAAGGGAGAAGCTCACTCACTGTCGGATGGTTCACAGATGCCTTGTTGAACAATAAATATGAACTCGTCGCGTGCTGCTTTAAACTTTTCACCAGCTAGTTTCCGTGGGCGATCTGCAACTGGATGGCCTTGAGTAATAATGTGATGAGGTACTGAGTGATCCAATGTGAGTGGCTGTGGTTCTCTTGCCACTTTGAGAAATTCACGCAGAATATCCGAGTACACATTGTTGCGGTCGACGATGAAGACGGGCAGTTGCACTGACCTGCCTGGTGTTAGTGTTGCACTAAGTGTGGTTGTTGTGTCCTCCAGTTTTCGTCTCTTAAGGCTAACAGAGAGTCCGTAGTGACAGAGGAAGTCAGCCCCAAGGATGGCTTGCGTTACTTCAGGTATGATGAAATTACATGGAAAATTCCGGCGGAGTCCAATGTCTAGCGTTAGATGTTGAGGGCCGTAAGTTTTGATAGAAACACCGTTTGCAGCGAAGAGTTTTTCCGATGTACTTCTGCTGTTGGAAGTACCTGTCTTGGGTAGGACGGACACATCGGCTCCAGTGTCAATAAGGAACTAAATGCCGGACTTGCGGTCTTTAACTTGGAGGCGCTTTGAAGTGCGGAGGGTGCTGGCGGTCGCCTCCATTTGCGCTGGCACGCTTAGTTTTCCGGCGTTTGGTTCCGGCTGCACGGCGGGTGACATTTGCGAGCTTCGGAACCGAATTTTTGGTGATAATAGCACTAATTGGTTCTATTGTTGGCATTTGCTTGCCTAGATAGTGATTTGTGGGTGCGACTACGAGCCCTGTTGCGCTCTCGTGCTAATCTCTCCACCTTCAATGAGAGGTTTTCGATTGCTGCTCGCAGCTTTCCTATGATATTTTTTTGAAGTTTGGGATAACTGCACTGGACTCAAACACTGGTCCATTGTATTTCCAGGCAGTAACTTTCATTTAATGTAATGTCTTGGTTTTCCGAAGAAAAACCAAGATGCGCTTCTGTGATATAGAACTTAGGTTTTCAGCTCCCACCACATCACCGTTAATACGCCGACAAGTCTTCTGCACACGTTTCTGTCTAGAGCTAGCAGAAAAGAAGAGGATTTCTTGCAGACGTTTGGGAGCATACTCTTGATCACCGGATCTTTTGGGTAATAGACCCCAGGTTTTGCCAAAGGTTTTTTCTCAATGTGTCTTTTGCAGAGAAGTTTACTGTTCAGGGTAACACCTAGATATTTGGCTTCATTGCAAAGTGGGATATTGACGCCTTTATGTACCAGTTGAGTGAAGGGAGTCATATTTCTCCTTCTCGTTTTCTCAGTTTTGAGAGGGTTGACTGAAAGCCCATTCCTGGTACACCAGCTATCGATCATATCAAGAACCGCCTGCCCGTATGCACTGACGGCCACAAGGCATGGTCCGGTAACCAATACGGCTACATCGTCTGCATAAGCCTGGGCATAGGTCATAGAACTATTCAAAACGGAAAACAGAGAATCGACCAGCATGCACCATAGCAGGGGAGACAGGACCCCGCCTTGGGGGCAGCCCCTGTTAACCTCCGACATTACAAACTTGTCACACTCCGCCTCCGCGATTATAGTCCTGTTCATTAGCATTGCTCTTATCCACAACACGAATGATTCTTCTACGCCGTGATTCCTGGCCGCGTTACACATGCCATCAAAAGCCGCATTGTCGAAAGCGCCCTCTATGTCGATGAAAATGCCCAGTGCGTATTCTTTCCTGTCAAGTGCACTTTCAATTCTACCGACGGGATTTTGGAGTGCAGTCTCGCAAGATTTTCCGCGCTGGTAGGCATGTTGCATCTGAGATAGAGGGCGTGATCGCAAAGCGTGTTTGCGCAGGTGCAGTTCGACGTGTCTCTCCAAGCTTTTTAGCATGAAGGAGGTGAGACTGATAGGCCTGAAGTTTTTGGCGAGTGAGTAGTCTCCTTTACCAGTTTTCGGTATAAAGGCTACCCTCACTGTACGCCAGGTACTTGGAATGTATGCTGAATAGGTCACTCAAGACCAATTATCAAATTAAATAATCGTGTATAAAATAAATAAAAGTAGCAACATTTTTTGCATGTAAGTGGCGCTTCAAGCGCTTAGTTTTATAGTTGCAACATTCTGCCGGGGGTGGTGCTTCTTCAGTTAAAAGTTTATTTTACTCGCCACACAAGAAACGATGAATTCACTCAAGCGAAAAACGTGTTAGAATAATGGCCCTAGAAACTTTGTTGTATTTATTCTACGAAGAACGCTAATATAATTTTGTTTTCTGTAATAAAAACAGTTTGAGCCAAGAAAACTAATTTGAAGAGGTTGCCTTTTTTCGAACACAAGCGTTAGAAAATGAAACTCCTAGAAATTTCGTTTCGTATGTTCGAACAAAAAATTTATTAAACAATTATTTATATTTGTTATGAAGTTGCTTTTCGAATCCTACAGTAAACTGTATATTTTCGTGTTGTTTGTTTAAAGCTGAAAGCAAATCATCTACTTTGCTTGCTAACACTGCCTTTGAAATATTAATGTCATCTTTCCACAATTATGAAGACTGATCTTCGCCCACCGAAGTGCTAACATTAAGTGCAATCATTATTTTTAGTTTAAATAGTATAATTTCAAATTTGTAAATTTAATTTAATGTTAAGTGTTAATATGTCAACTAATTTGTGTACCAAACTCAAAAGTATTACACAATTGTAAGTTATTGAGTCCCATTTTTATTAACGTGCACTAATGCTGTATTATTTCTATCGTCTCAATTAACAAAGATCTCCTGAAGATGACAGCATCCGCTTGTTGTTTCATTTGTTACCTTTTTTCATTGGCGACCTTATGACCAAAAGAGCCGATGAGTAATTAGATTCTTCAATCACTAAGTACTAAACAATTATTAATTTTAAAACAACAATTTTAATTTAAAAATTATAGATGTAAAATGAAAAAAAGAAACTTTTAAAGATATGTATTTACATATCTCAATGCATATGTATTTCAGACAATACACACAGTTTCCCAATCCAAATTCAGGTGACTCTATCGTATACAACCCAGTACTTAAACCTAAACCTGTTTACATATATACAGAGGAAATATCACGTCTGCGAGAGGTCAGAGAACGTAATTTACCGAATTGACATATTGATCAGGGTCAAAACTTGCATTGACACGACAATGGTGTACAATGTATGCTGTTTGTATTTTGAACCTTGTGCTGCCTTGCTTGCAAAAATATTCAATGATTCCAGGAATGGTATTTACTTATCATTTAGTGTTTCGTATCCAACGGAGGTGCGTTAGACGATAGGCTAGCAAATTTTGGAGGTCTTTCGATAATATTCGCATAATATTCGCGTTACATGTTTGAATCACATTACATAAAATTATCTTTTTTTTCTGTTTACGGTTTTAAAGCTGTAATTTTCCAAACGTTAGTTCGACGAAAAACGTATGATGCAGGTATATGTCTCTACTAAATACAATATAAGCATAGTTATGAACACATATTTAGAATGTTTATATCAATGGTCACCTTGTCGTAGTGGGTAGAGTGCTACAAAGCCCAAACACCGACAAAGGACTATAGTTGGCCCCATTCGGAAAATTGGCAATAAAATCCCACTGTCGTTGATGGATATGGAAATGAAAATGTTTCATCATATGAAATATGTTCTGGCAATAGTCACAGTTTTTTTTATTTTACGTCTACTGGTGTTCATTAAAACAAAAATTAAATGTCAAATACTTTATTATTATTTTTGTTGTTCGAACATAGGAAACTAAGTTCGATTTTCCTATTTATCGTTTCTTGCTTTAAAATTGAAAACTGAAACTTTTTTTAGAGGCATATAGTAAAACCTTAATACAAAATGCCATGAATGATATTCTTGAGAACCATTTGAACCTTTTGATGGGAAAATTTCAGGTGGGATTATAATAAATATATAAATCATAAACATAACTAAATGCGGTATCTCTCAAAACACAAAAAAAAACAAACCAAACTTCTGGATGTACATAGTTCGGAAAATAGATAGGGACAAAAAAAAACTCCATTCAAAAATGACAGATCTGGTAAAAAAATGGTACTTTCATTTTTTGAATCGACATTAAGAATTAAACTTAATGGCATTTGAACCGTTATGTAATTAAGAAAGGTCAAGGCGATTGTATCCGAAGGAAGTATTTGAAAATGGTGATTTTGAAAAACACTAAATAGAAATTAACGCCAGAGATATCCTGGGTGAACCGGATTGTTCAATCGGGGGAGACTTAATTTAGTTTAACCCCAAAAACAGATAAAGATATTGGTTAAAGTTATAGACAAGTCAGGTCGTACTGAAATTGTACGAACTGTTTTTGAAAAATGCAGCATTTATCCTTTTGGCAACGTCTAAGCTCGACACAGCATTTGAGTTGAACTGAGTTAAAACCGATTTTGTGCGTGAAATTGTGTTGAAATGCGAAAACTTGTAAAAACAACTGGAACCTATAAATCTGAACCTGGCAGCTTTTAAATTATGGATAACATCAATATGTATTCAAAAAATGAGGTGAGATTCGCGGGCTACGTACATTTCTGTATACATTTTTTTATTTTCTCATGTTTGTACATTGGTCGCAAACATATGTTTACAGTTCAGTCATTCACAGACCTCCGAGGAGTACGCACGTGTGTCGGCTTCCTAGCAAAAATACTTAGTGTGCTGAAGTAGCAGAAAGCACCAATTCGTTTTAGCTCTGGTGGTAGAACAACAGTGCAGTGTTAACTATAAAACATACCCGGGTTCGAATCCCGTGGGTAAAGAAAAAAAAATATTTTTTTTATATTAAATAAAGGTGAGAGAAAGGAGCATGGAGAGTATCTAGCGACCCGAGCTCAGCAAATCGGGTGATTTTAAAACACCGGTGGTTGGGACGTCAGGCCACCACACCAGTGACGGTAGCATTCGCGTGGCCAACCCCGCTAGCCGAAAGAGGCTGCAGCCGCAGCCCATCCTCCCAAAGCGTCGGACGACAACAGCAATGACGTCAGACAAGGAAGCGGTAGCACCGAGCAGAGGCGGATCGGAGGCGGCCAGTAATATACCGCCAAAAGCAACGACAACTACAAAATTATCATCAATCGACATTGATGCCCTCGAATGCCAGTCAGAGGGCAACGAATGCCGATTTTCATACAATGGGAGTGACAACTCCTTTCAGGTTCTCGCAACATCAGATGCTGACGATGAGGCGGAACACATAAGAGAGGAGGAGCAAAAACTTCAGAGGCTCGATGAAGAAAGGGCTTCTTAAAGCTCGACGCCCATATACAGTTCCTCTACAACCAATCCACGGCGGGAAGAGCTGCCGAAAAAAAAAGCAAAGCAGGAGGAACAGCAGAAAGAGCTTCAGGAGCTGCAACAAAAAAGGCAGCAACTGAAATAGAAACAGCAACCTCAAAAGAAACAATAACAGCCTGAACCGATGCCTTCCACGTCGAAAGCTGCACAACAATTACAAAAAGCTGAGCAAGAAAGTAAGCTGCGACAGCAACAACACCAAACGCGCTCTGCTACATCAAAAGCTGCTCAACAACAACATGAGCAGCAACGGGCGCAGAAGAAACAGCATCAACAGCCGCAGAAACAACAAAATCAACAGAAACAGCAGGAGAAACACCAACAACAACAGCAACAGCAGCAGAAGGTTCGCTGCCCACCAATCAACGTCTTCGAACTGACGAGTTGGAGACCTTATGTGAGTTGGCTCTAGGAAATAAGAATTTTTACATTAAACATAAAACCCCCTCAATTCACACAGTCCACTGCCTTTCAATGGACGGTTTTAGATTTCTTAAAGAGAAGTTACCGGCATCGAACGCTGACTTCTATACGTACACCCCTAGAGGGGAAAGACCACAGACCTTGCTCCTCAAAGGCATGCCCTCCATGAGGGATGTTATGTCTTCCATCCAGTCGATGCAAGCGCAGATGATTGCCTTGCAGAAACAGATGGTCGAACTACAGACCAGTTTCCTTACGCAGACAGCTAGAGTAGATTTCCTCTTCTCTCAGCTGCCAGCAAAAAAACGCGTTAAGATATAATGGGCTCTCGCGAGGTAGGAACCCTTAAGATCCTAGCGGTGAATGTTAATTCGCTGATAAGGATCGAACGAAAACTAACGCTCTCCAACTTGTTGCAATCCCACAATCCTGATGTGCTGATGGCTAGCGAAACTAAGCTAAACAGACGCGAAATCTCAGGTACAAAAATTACCATGTTATTAGAAGAGACCGACCCCAATCCAATCGAGGTTATAAGGACATATATAGCGATGAAGTTAGAAGATCTGGTGTGCTAGAAGCGGCCATCGCACGCATCTCTCTCCAAGGTGGAAAGAAGTTGTTTGTGATCGCTGCTTACGCATCAGACGCTCAAAACCCTAACTTTCTTTCAGAGCTAGAGGCTCTCTTCACCAGCCTCTGCTTGAATTCGGAAGAATACTTCTATATATTAGCCGGGGATTTGAACGCCAAACGCGGTGAATGGGGTAATACTGTTCCAAACGAGAGGGGAAACGCTCTCTTAGAGTGGATGGAACAAAACAATATTAAATTCAGGCTGGATTTGCTGGCAACCGATAGACCATCATTTTCTAGAAGCGGGTCTTATCTGGATGTGATGCTAATCGACAGACGACTAACAATACTAAACGTGGAGCGACATACGAGGAACTGTTTAACTACGGTCGAGTATGACAGTGATCACTGTGGTCTCGCCGCGGTAATACAGCTCCCGAAGTAGCTGGAGGAACTGAAGGAATATGTCCAAACGCATCCTTATAATTACAATAAGGCGCGATGGCCACGTTTCTCTAGAACCTTAGCCAGAGAAATAAGTTCGAGTGCGATCAATCCTCCGACGAACAGAAACCTAACGAACGAAGAGAATGATGGGTACCTCACACAAATGGATGAAGTCATAAAACGAACAATGGACAAAACTATTCCGAAGGTAGCACAAACCGATGATGGCGACATTTATCGGAATGCTGCCATCAATGCACTTCACTTGCAGAAAAGTAGATCCCTGTCAAGGCTTAAACTCTTGTACAGGAGATTTACAGATCTACAGAATGCGGAGATTCGCTGTCTGAAGTCAGAGATCAAAGTACTCCAACTGTTAATCAAACATAATTACAGACTAGCTGTAAGCTTGCACTGGGGCAACAAGATTCGGGCTGTAAGATCCAACAACCCGAGCATGTTTTAGCAAGTAATAAAATCTTTCGGAGGAAAGACCATAACGACATTCAGAGCGTACGACTTGACAGAACAACAGACAACGCGAACCTACTTACGTCAGTTGGCATCGATCCAGATAGGGCTGTGCTTGACAACGACTATTTCGTAGTTGAGGATCCCCAAGAGAAGGTAAAAGCAATTGGTGCTGTTTTCTAGAGAGTGTATACGGTCAACGAGACTCGATGTCCGAATCATGATCTGGAGAACAGAGCCTTGCTTAACCATGTCTCTCTTCGGAATGAAATAAGTCAATGGCGATCCGAGAACCCTGGTTTCACCAGGTTCAGTGACGATTTTCTGGCTAATAATGTCGTCGCCGATGATGGAAACAACTCCATACTTATTTCAAAAGACGAACTCCAAGGTATCCTCAACTCACTAAAAAAGAAGATGTCAGTGGAATAGATGGGATACCAAATATTGTTCTGTAATGCATATTACCCGGCGCATTGGAAAACAACTGTGGTACAGCCTATTTCAAAACGGGGCAAAGATACCTCCATCCCGACGAATCTGCGGTCTATAAGTCTTCTTCCGTGCATAAGCAAGGTATTCGAGAAGATAGTCATTAGAACTCTGAAAGAATGGGTTGAGGAAAAACAATCAATACCGGAAAACCAATTTGGCTTCAGGGCGGGGCACGACACCATTCATACAGTGCACAGGGGCCTGCTTGATCGATATGGAAAAGGCTTTCGACACTGTATGGTTATAAAGTCTCTTCCTCAAATTGGTCAGGCTTGGCATTCATAAAACATTGCTATATATGATCTACGACATGGTATCAGGTAGGAAGTTCGTTGTGAAAAATGGCAACGAAATCTCCACTACTGTGTTCCATATAAGAAATGGGTGCCAACAAGGGTTGGTGGGTTCGCCGATCTTGTTCACTTTATTCACCAGCGATCTTATAGGTTCTATGCCTAACATAATAGCGTTCGCTGACGATTTAATCGCGTACAGATCAGTTCCGAAGGTAGAAGAAATAAATGGTTTGTTGCAGAGTGACTTCGATGCAATTCAACGATTTTGCGACGACTGGAAGTCGCACAACAACCAGAAGTGTGAGACTATCCTTTTCAGAACCCCGTTGTCCAGAGCCTCAAGGGACACGAAAATTAACTGTCGCAAGTTCGGCATAGTTGATCCACTAAGACGGCCGTTGATTGTGAAAAATGTAGTTAGATATCTATTCATCTGGTTGGACCAGTATCTATATGGTTATATCCATGTAGATACTACTCTGACCAGGGCTAAAAATGCCTTCACTATGACAAGAGGACTGTTTTATAGCAGTCACCTTGACACCAGAGTGAAGGTAATCTGCTACATGGCCCTCATCCGGCCAATCATGGTATATGGTTGTCCTGTATGGTTCAACGTGAGTCCTTCCCAGATGGAAAAGATGAGGGTGTTCGAAAGGCGGTGCCTTCGAGCCTGTCTTCACTTATATCGAACACCAGAATCTCAGTACAAGAAATTCTACCCCAATGAGCTTCTGTACAACGAGGCAAACCTTATAAGGATAGATAATTTTATTATTAAGTTGATACGGAGTCACACTGCTTGAGCCATGGCTGTTGGAAAAATGGAATGTACCATGAACGGGTGCGTCTTAACGGCTTCATTCCACCTGAAGCTTTCCTCTACTTGGACACTATAGGCCTGATTCAAGATAGGGAAGGCTGCCCTATCATCTTCAATATCGTACGCCGAACAGTGGAAAGGCTACTTCAATACGAGCCGGACGTCGCTCTCAGCCACAAGGAACTCTTACGGTTAAGTAGAGCGATTTCGGCCCGCGACAGAGCATTTTCTGCAAAGGAACGGCTTTTTTATTGGTGGCTGCACCAGAACCTATAGGTATAGGTCTATATAATTGTATATAGACATAAGTTTTAGTGTAAATACTTTTATAGGTATGTAGTTAGGATAGATAGTTTAATAAGTTAAGTTAAGAATAAAATATACAGAAATCCGAGCTTTTACAATTTTCTTGGATAAAGTCATTAAATATATATATGTAGGTTTAAGTACTTATTAAAATAATAAAATAATACATGAAGCCGAAAGGCAAAAAACAAAAATCCTAGATTAGCTTAGAGTACTCATGAAGAGTCAGTAAGTTAGAATTAAGATCAGTAGATTACTTTGGTAAGCTTGTTTTAAGTATTTTTGTCTAGCATGTAAGAAACTGAATTGAGATAAATAAAAATGCTTTATAAACTAAAAAAAAACTATGTTTACAGTTTCTGCTATATAGCACATTTATTTTGATTATGAGAAGCATTAAATTTAGACGAGTTTTGCCTTTTAAGCAAAGCTGGATAGCTGTTGACGTCATTTAACCGTTCCTAGACGATGCTCATGTGAAATTTTTTTGATCAAAATACGCTGCCATACGCCGAAAAACTGTCATGGCATAAGCCAACCGATATGCCAACATCTTAAGTAACTCCCACTAGAGGGGAAAGGTGGCAGACATTGCTTCTGAAAGATAATAATTCATTTACTGATCCGAAGACCCTACTCAGTAATCTGCGCCAAGTTGAGAGCGACGAGGTCCATCCCGTTGGAGTTAAACCTTTCAACATTGCGTTAAGGAAAGCGAAGAAGAAGGCACTCCCACTCGTCTTAGTTTAGGTATCCCCTGGCACCAAAATTGACAACCTACGTACCGTTTCGTAGGTGGTGAATGAGAAAAATTAAATAAAAAATAAGATGACCACGTGCTTCAATGTGCGATTTACAGAAGGCTGGGACGTTGCGGCTAACTGCACCTTCAGGCACAACGTCCTTTAAAGACGGAAGATGTTGAGGATAAGACACCCCTCAAATGTGTACTCTGTGGAGGAAACGAACACCCCGCAACTTATTTAGAGTACCCAAATAAAAGAACTCCGACAGAGAGTAAAAGAAGCAAGGAACGATAAAAAGGTAACAGCCAGGCCAGTGGCCCGTGCTATAGCTACCAGTGTTACGTCTGGTATCTTCCACGCCCAAATCGTGAGAGACAGACAACTGGCACAGCAAAGCTTGCCCCTGTTTCCATTGACAAGGAACCAGAGTCAGAGCCGTAAGGGATGTGATGTCGCGCGCTCAGATATAATGAACTCACGCGAGGTAAGAACCCTCAAGATCATAAATGTAGACCATCTTTCCTAGAAGCGGGATAATAATCGACAGACGACTAACGATGCTAAACGTGGAACGACACACGCGGAACTGTTTCACTACGGTCGAGAATGACAGTGACCACTGTAGTTTTACCTCGGTGAAACAGCTCCCGAACGACCTGGAGGAACTAGTGGAAAAAGTCCAAGCGCGTCCTTATAATTATTATAAGGCGCACTGGCAACATTTCTCTATAACCTTAGCCAAAGAAATAAGGTCGAGTGTGATCAATCCTCCTACGAACAGAAACCTGACGAACAAAGAGGTCAATGGATATCTCACCCAAATGGGCGATGTCATAAAACAAACAATGGACAAGACGATCCCAAAGGTAGCACAAACTGTTATGACAAACTCTGACATCTATCGGAATGCTACCATCAATGCACTTCACGTGCAAAAAAGTAGACTCTTGTCAAGACTAAAGCTCTTATAAAAGCGGCTTACAGATCCAGAGAGTGCAGAGATTCGATCTCTGAAGTCATAGACTCCAACACAGTACTCCAACAGTTAATTCACTCAAATAACAGTCTAGCTGTAGGCTTGTATTGGGGCAATAAAGTTCGGGCTGTAAGATTAAACAACCTGAACATGTTAACGCAAGTAAATAAAATCTTTCGGAGGAAAGACCATAATGACATTCAATGCGTTCGACTTGACAGAACAACAGACAACTTATGTCAGTTGGCATCGATCCAGATAGGGCTGGTCTTGAGAACGATTTTTACATAGCAGAAGATCCCCAGGAGATGGTAAAGGCAACTGGTGCTGTTTTTCAGAGAGTGTACACGGTCAGCGAACCAGCCTTCAGTGCTGCTAAAATATATATACATAAAATAAAAATAAAAAAAACAAAAAGAACATAACAACAAAAATACAGAAAACAAACAAAAAATCTAATAAATACAAAAAAAGAATAAATATCTAAAACCAAAAAAGGGTGCACCACGGCGTAGTTGATATATATATACATGTATGTTAAGCATATACATAAATAACACATACGCCCTGGTACATATGTCCGTAACGTTGTACGGACATAGTTAAGATTACTCTAAATAGTTAGATAGAGTTAAGTTTTAGGTTTATATGATAGTAAATTTAATTTCAGATTTTAGGTAATGTAGTAAGGTCAAAAGGTTTAAAAATAAGACAAATTTTTATATTCAATTTATAAATATAATATAAAATAATCGTATATAGGTTAAAGTACTGAATTTAAAAAATACAAGAAGGCGTAAAACAAAAATTCTACAGTACTCGTGAAGAGTGAGTAAGTTACAATTAAGATCAGTAGATTATATTGAGCTGGTTTTAAAGCTGGTTTTAAATATTTTTTGTTTAGCTTGTAAGAAAATTGATTAAGTAAAATAATAATGGACTGAAATCTAAATTTAAATGTTCAGCAACTTCTCTAATTGTGAATCGATGATTCTCAGTAACAATTTTTTCACTTTCAACATTTTCGGCAGTTGTTGATGTGCTGGAGCGTCCACCGCCATCGTTCTCATTCACACCTTCTCGAACTTCTTTGAAAAGATTTTACCACTTGTAAAGATTGTTTTTAACTTCTTTCACCGTATGCTAC
Source organism: Eristalinus aeneus (assembly GCA_955652365.1). NCBI lineage: Eukaryota > Metazoa > Arthropoda > Insecta > Diptera > Syrphidae > Eristalinus > Eristalinus aeneus. Next base: position 81,806,525 of record OY019131.1, on the reverse strand, counting down.
TGCCAAATTTCAAGTTTGAACATTTAATTCAATTGTTCACATAAAATTCAATACAAATTCTTTGATTAATTTATTTCGACTGCAGGAAATCGTCGAACACGCAAAACAGGTTTAACTTGTATGCCTCTTAGAAAGTGTGCAATTTTTTTTTTTCAGTTGTAATTAGATAGGTTTTTATTGTTATGGGATTTAAGTGTTTCCTTCAGGTAAAGTTTTGAATACGTAAAGCCCGCGTATTGCATCAATTACTTCAAAAGATTTGAGAGAAGACGAATAGAGTTTAACCTTTGGACGTCCCCCTCAAATCAATAGCGAAGGCTCACTAAGCACCACACCAAAAACAATCAAATAAAACAATACAACTTCTGCTTGCATATAGGTCAGCAATATCAATTTCTTATGAAAATGGAAAGGATTTTATAAAATTGTTAAAAAAAAATAAAAAAAAGCAAAAAGGAATAAAAAGTGGAAAAAATAAGAATGGAACAAATAGAACTTAATGTAAGAATCAAAAGCTTACCGTGTAGAAGAATAAATAAAATGAAGTAAAACTGAAACAGACCTCGAAAATAATTTTGCGCAGTTTGTAAAGCAAACTTCACACAAACGCCGATTAAGATGGCCTAAAAATATAGGCTACGATAGTTTTTATAAGTGGTTCGGTTTGATATCAACCTATGTGCAAAGACATTTAACAAGGCTCAAAATAAACTTACAAACTTACTTGCACAAACTTAAAGACTGAAATACGTTTTTATAACGTCTCATATAGTATGATAATTCTCACCTTGTTCTTTTATTTTCATATTAATCTGAAATCCATAACCATACTTAAGAAACATGTATATATCTTAAACTAGAAAACTTATTTGATTTCAATTGAATTATTTTAATAAAGTAAACATTTAAATATGCTGGTAAATTTTATCCAAAAGGAACTTTAAAGTTACCTGAAATAAAAGACTAAAAAAACTTTTTTTTGTATGTTTTACTATTTATTTTTAATAAGAGTTATAATATTTTATATTTCTTCTGGTATTTGTTTGTCGATTTCGACGAAGGCCACTGTCTGCGCTTTAGCGACATTTCATTTTTTCGGCAAGATTCGGTAATCTCGCACATCTGTACTGCCTGTTAAATCATAATTCAATTGTAATACATTTTATGTCATTAACTTTTGTATGTGTTTATAAAATCCGTCTTATCCATTTTATTTTTATTATCTATTGAATTAAATAAACATTGGCCTAGATAAGTTGACCTTATCGACTTAATTACTTCGCCTAAGCGGTATTAGTTGGCTCTGGTGTAGAATGAAATTCTTTATCGCAGGCAGGAGGTGATACTCCTGGCTGCAAACGAGTTGCCCTTGTGTTGTTTGGTGTGCGACATAGAAAATGATAGTGCAGCCTTCCTTATTACTACTATTACTACTAGAACTTATACTATATACATTTTTACTACTAGTGAGGTAGAGCTAAGTAGACTAAAGTTAGATTTGAAGTCTACTTAACTCTACTTAAGTATTTAGAATAAAAATAAACTATGTCCGAAGTATTATACGAACGTTTTTTGTTTTTTGTTGTTTTGCTTCACATCTTTTTTTGTTTTTTTTTTTTATTTTTCTCTTGTTATTTTTCAATAGTAAGATTTTGTTTTTCTTTATTTTTATTTTTATATACACGTTTGCCTTACAACTACATGACTGCAATTCAATTACGCCTATGTTTATTAGAAGTCAAGAAATAAGCTATTGGGTTAACCATAATTATGACGTTGTTTTCTATAAACTGTTCACCTTAACCGTAGGATTTCCTGGTGTTTGCAATTGATGATTCCAAATGGGGAAAAACAGGCGGCGTAACAAAAATTTAGTGGTACATTAAGATCGAAAGCTCCAAAAAATAAATAACTGACTCAATAAAGGAAAAGTTAATTAAATAATTAGTTCTTCTTCGTGTGGCGCTACAGTCCGGGTATGGACATGGGCCTTAACCAACATGCTTCTCCAGCTACCACGATCTCTTTCCAGCTCCTCAAAATTGCTTAAAGTCCTTCTCTACTTACATATGTGCGCCAGCCTAGTACTTCAGTGGCCGGAGCAGTGGTGTCCATACGCTCTACATGGCCTAGCTATCTTAAGCTATGTATCTAAAAACGTACAGACCATAGAGCTGGTTGAATCTTTTCTTTCCAATGCCGTCAACGTAAACAGGACCGAAAATCACACGCAGAACTTTTCTCTCTTACGCTTTCAGTAACGTCTAGATTTCAGCGCCGTTATAAAAGGCGTTAAAAACACCATTGGCAAGAGTCAGTCTATCGCTGACATTCAAACTGAACGGACGTGCTGCTCTTTACCAGACAGTAATTTTAATTACTAAAAAAACAAAAAATAAAACAACCAACAAAGCAATTAGTGAGCAATAAACAAAGTTTATTGCACTACCTACAAAGGAAAAACCCGAGAACAGGTCACAAGTGGGATTCCGAGAATGGAAGTTGACCCAAAAACTATTGAAGCAAATACTGCTTCAATTAAGGGTCTCTTCCAAGAATTGAGGAGCGCAACGGGACCACTATTTCCCTCCTTAGCGAAGGAAATCTTAAAAGAAGTTGCCCAAGAAGAGGAAAAAACCCTGAACCCAGAAGGAAATGAGGACCCAAATGAACCAACATTGCCAAAAGGACAACTAACCAACGTGCCGAAAAACACATCTCCCGAACCAGGTCAGAAGAGGCCTATAACGACACCACCCAAGAAAAGGAAGAAGCCTAGGATAGTAGCAGTCTATCCAACAACGGATGACGAAACCTTTATACCCGTGAAACCAGTCAGGCCCAAAAAGAAAAAGACGGAACCAATACAACCACAAATAGCAACATCTATCCCAACAACAATGGAAGAAACGTCACCAGCAATCAACAACAGGAACTCCGCAATACCTCCCATCACTTGCTATTCGGCCAATGTAGCCGAAATACAACGGTACGCTAGGGCCAATAAAATAACCCTGACAATCAAAAACCTTAATACCGGGAAAACCGTTATTAATGTCAAGACACGCGAAGAACTCCGCTAATGAAGGAATTCCTGAAGGAGAGGTGCATCAAGCACTTCACCTATACACCAAAAGCCGATAGGAAGAACATCCTAGTGGTTAAAGGTATACACTTCTCGTATACCGATGAAGAGATCCAGGAGGAATTAAAAAAGGAAGGTCATTAAAGTATCGGCCATAAAATCAACAAAGGGAACCGACAAGAGGTTCAACTGCCACGTTGTGGAAGTTGAAAAAACCAAGCCAATAGCGGAGATCATCAAAAGACACTGATCTTAAATCAGCGTGTCCACTGGGAACAGTCCAAAAACAAGGACATCGGGCAATGTAAAAACTGCCAGTGGTATGGACATTCCGCGACGAACTGCGGAATGCCATATGTATGCGTTAAGTGCAACGCAAAGCACGGGCCTGGAGAGTGCAAGAGAAAGCACAGTACCAGAGGTGTACTATGCAAACTGCAAAACCAACGGACACCCTGCAATTTAGAAGGGTTGTCCCGTCTACAAGGCAAAGATAGCCGAAAAAACACTGCCATAGCTGCGAAGAAAGCACAGCAAGAATTTGCCGCAAAATCCGCCTGCACCATAACGAAGCCTTCAATGAGCTTCGCAGACGTGGCGAGGCTCAACGCAATGAGCAAATCCACTGTTGCTCGAAAGGAGCAACCAACACAACCGAAGCCATCCAAAGGGAATCAACCAAGAAGGACGGCAGAAAGAAACACCAAGGACATCAACCTCGAAGAGGAAATGTTAAGCACCTTCGGTAAAGACCTCCCATCGCTCATGGTCAAAGCTAAAAGCGCTATACCGAAAGGATATAGCAATTTGAGCACGGAAGAAAAGTCCGCGGCACCAGCCGCATTCCTGTTTAAATTATGCGTTTAAAAACACTGCGCATAATCGCGTACAATGTTAATTCATTGTACGCGTTAGTCAGGCGATCTGCTTTTAGTCTTTTCCTAAAAGCAAACAAACCTGACATAGTGTTACTTAGCGAAACCTGTCTCAAACATCGAAATAACGTATCTTTCGAAGGTTATTCTCTTTTCAGATCCGACAGTGTCGAAGGGAAACGGGCTACAGCCGTCCTCATTAAGAAGAACATCGCTGCCAAATAAGTCGTTATCCCGGAGCTGAGATGCATCGAAGCTACCGGTATAGAAATCCAGGTGAAGTCCACAGAGACGTTGTTGGTGCTAAGCATTTACAACCACGAAGGAAGCAGTGCTTCTATGGGCCACGATCTTGAAGTCCTTAATGGCCTTGTTTCAAGGTATACCTATGGCCTCATAGGGGGAGACTTTAACGCACGGCATACAATGTGGATGGACACAGAAGCTGACAGGACGGGGAACATCATGGTTAAATGGCTAGAGGACAATGCCGAAAGGCATTCCTTGGTTGTAATCTCACAACCAACGCCAACCTTCCCCAGAACGCCATCGATACTGGACTTCTTCCTGGGGACGTCCAATCTGGTAAATATTCTGCCAGAAATAAGGAACTTCTCCTGCACGACTGTGGGAAGCGATTCCGACCATGAGTCGGTGCTACTGGTTTTAAGCCTTCACCAACCAATATTAAATATCAACCAACCAGAAGATGACTTCATCAGCTATCATCAACTGGACGTGGGAAAACTACACGAGGATATCCTGGGGAATATCCAAATACCAACCTTGACGAGGAATCTCACCAACACGGAAATCGACGCTGCTATCGATGGATTGGAGGACACAATCAAGAACGCCTTAGAAGAGCAGAAGCGACCAAGAACAAATAGGGACAGATACAGCCATTTACCAGTTCATATCCAAAACCTCTACCAGCATAGGCAGAGATTGAGGAAACGTTTGCAGCGAATCCACCGCCGCGAACTGAACACGGTAAATAGCGAATACCAGACCGTTCTTAGTGAGTTGAACTGCACAAACGTCATGTTTCGTAATGCGGTTCAACACCACCATAACACGGTCCTGCAAAATAAACTCCAAACAATAAGGCCGGGACCAGATACCTTCATAAAAATCAACGAGATCATCGGAAAACGGAAGAAATTGCCACCAACCATAAAGGCAAACGGAGTAGATGCGACCACCCCAGAGGAGAAAGCAGAAGCTTTCGCATCTCACTTCGAGAGCAGTTTCAAGCCCAAGCCCCCGGAAGATCAAAACTTCGTGGCAGAAGTGAGAGACTACGTGAGCAGCATCCAACACCCATATGCACCTACAGTCAACTTCAGTGAAGACAACCCAGCTGATGACCCGACGGACAACCAGGAGCTTGCAACAGCAGAAGAAATCGAGGAAATCATACATGGAAGTGCGGCAAAGAAATCGGCCGGACCGGACAAAATTTCCAACTTCGTCCTTAAGCGGATGCCACACATCGTGATGATACTCCTGACTATCATCATCAACAATTGCTACTTCCCAAGCAGATGGAAAGTGACAAAGATTGTTGCAATTCCCAAGAAAAATTTCCTCTTTCTCTGCAAAATACCCATTTATTGCCGACTTGAGTTCTTCATCATTCCAAAATCTTTTTCCACGAAAATTTGTTCAAATCCAGAAATAGGAAATAATCACTAGGGGCAAGGTCTTGACTAAAGGGTGAATGTTGGCTTTCTTCGAAACCACAATCTCGCGCAGCCGCCTTGGAAACTCGGGTCGTGTGAACAGGAGCGTTGTCATGAAGAAGCAACACACTCGCTGCGAGTATTTTCTTTTTATTGTCCTCCCGCAAATTTAGCCAAGTGAAAGCATAGGATGTGGCGTTGATGGTTTCACCTTTTTTTGTACTCAATGAGCAATATTCCCTTTGAGCCCCAAGAATCTTTGGCCATGAGCTTCCCGGCAGACTTTGAACTTTTTTATGCTACTGCATGGACTCTTGTTTGCTTTCAGAGTCATAGTGGTGAACCCATGTTTCTTTCCCAGTAACAATTCGATCCATAACACCGTCCGCGTTCTCACTACACATCTCCAAAAGCTCTCTACAGCATGCGATTCTCACTTTTTTCTGAGGCGCTGTGAGCATTCGTGGCACCCACCTTGCACTGACCTTTGAAAGGTTAAGATGGTCATGAAGAACGGTGTGAATGGTACCAGTTGTTAACTAGAGATAAAACGCGAATTAATAATCATATTTATATGAAATTATATGAATGCACTAAAATAATAGTATTACTTGATAAATAAGTCAATTTATATATAAAACACGCCCCTCGTATATTAGCCAGAGATTCAAATGCCAAACACGTTGAATAGGGCAACACTCTGCCGGATGAGAGAGTAAGCGCTCTCATAGAGTAGATGGAACAAAACCATTGTGTTCAGTTACACAGCTCCAAACGCATCCATATAATTAAAGTGCGTTGGTCACGTTCCTATAGAACCTTACCCAGAGAAGTAAGCACGAAGGTTATCAATCCTCCTACGAACAGAAACATAACGAACAAAGAGGTTGTTGGGTGTCTCACACATATGGACGGAGTCATCGAGACGATCCCGAAGGTAGCACACACCTATGATATCGAAATCTATCTGAATGCTACCATCGATGTACTTCACGTGCAAAAAAGTAGATTCCTGTCGAGGCAGTTTACGGATCTACAGAGTACAAAGATAAGCTTGCATTAATAAGTCAATAATATTCGGGCTGTAGGATTGAACAACCCTCTGAACAGCGGGGCTCTGGACGAATAGTTTTATACATCTGGTAGTTGATTCTTAACTTCCAGTCGTCGCAAAATCGTAGAATTGCATCGAAGTCACTCTGCAAAAAAACGTTTATTTGTTTTACCTTCGGACCTGATCTGTACGCGATTAGATCAAGCGCTATTATGTTAGACATAGAACCTATAAGATCGATTGTCAATAAAATGACAGATGAATTAAATCGATGAACCCACCGCCCTGTCGCTACCCAACAGTCTTCGAAATTTCATTGTGATTTTTCACAACGAACTTCCTACCTGTTACCATATAGTAAATCATATATACCGGTATGAAATGAGCATTATTTTTAAATAAAACACTAATTATTAATTGGAAAGTAAAAACATTTTATTCAAGGTTTTTTACACATCTTGACCACCTTTCTGGCAATTTGTGAATACCACGCCAATTAAAATTGTTCGTCGTTTAAAGCAAACCAATCAGACACCCAATTTTTACCTCCTCGTAGGAATCAAAGTGCTGCTCAGCCAATGCGTGTCCCATCGATGAAAACAAATGGTAGTAGGAAGGAGCCAAGTCTGGTGAAAACGGCGGGTGGAGTAGCTGCTTCCAGCCAAGTGTTTTGATTGTATCCTGAACCGGTTTTGCTTTGTGTGTAGGTACATTGTTTGTCTGGCCCATTCTGGTCGTTTCTCGATCAATGCATGGTTCAAATTGATCATTTGTTGTCGGTAGCGATCAGTATTAACGGTTTAACCAGGTTTTAGAAGCTCGTGGTACAGCACACCTTTCTGGTCCCTCCAAACACACAGCATTGTCTTCTTGCCGAATCGATCTGGTTTTGCAGTCGACGTTGATGGTTGTCCCAGATTAACCCATTGTTTTTTCCGTTTAGGATTCTTAAAATAAATCCATTTTTCATTGCCAGTAACAATCCGATGCAAAACCGATATTCTTTCGTGTCTTTGAAGCAAAATTTCGCAAGTGTTTTTTCGGTTTTCCATCTGTCTTTCATTCAATTCATGTGGCACCCGTTTTCCACACGTACAAAATTCGATATTTTTAACACGATGAAAAAATATGATGTTGTCTGTTCAATGACTTGATGTATACTAACTACTACTATTTTTCACAAATGTCAAAGCAAACAAACAAAAAAAATAAGGGCTCGTTCACAACAAATGTTCCTTATCGAGACATTTCTATCTTGGCGCTCATTTCATACCGGTATATCGGTATGAATGCTATGAATGCTGAGACTGACCAACTTAAGGTTTGTTTTGTTCTTAGTCGGAAACCAATTTAGACACGGCATGAATTGTGTAGAACAATATTTGGTATTCCATCTATTCCCACTGACTTCTTCTTCTTCAGTGAGATGAGAATACCTTGGAGTTCATCTTGACAAATAAGGATGGAGTTGTTTCCATCATCGGCGACGTCACGATGGTGACAACAGCACTAATTGTATTCACCTCTTTTTCTCCTGGTGAAAAAGTCGTTTTCAAGCCCTGCCCTATCTGGTTCGATTAAAACTATTCTTAGTCGTTTCGCGTTGTCTGTTGTTCTGTCAAGTCGAATGCTCTGAATGTCATTATGGTCTCGGGTTGTTGGAACTTACAGCCCAATGCAAGTTTGCAGCTCGTCTGTAGTTATGTTGGATTAATTGTTGAAGTACTTTTGTCTGAGACTTCAGAAAGCGAATCTCTGCACTCCGTGGATTTGTAAACCGCCTGTATAAGAGTTTAAGTCCTGACAGGAGTCTGCGTTTTTGTACGTGAAGTGCATCGATGGTAGCATTCCTACAGACGTCTCCATAACAGTTTGTGCTACCTTCAAGATCGTCTTTTCCATTGTTCGTTTAATAAGGTAGGTTTCTGTTCGTAGGAGGATTGATCGCACATGAACTTATTTCTCTGGCTAAGGTTCTAGAGAAATGTTGCCAGCGCCATGTCATAATCGACCGTAATTAAACAGTTCCTCGTGTGTCGCTCCACGTTAAGTATAGTTAGTCGTCAGTGGTCTGTCGAATATTATCACATTCAGATGGAACCCGCTTCTAGGAAATGATGGTCTATTGGTTGGAAGCAAACTCACCCTAAGAGAGCGTTTTCTCTCTCATTTGGAACAGTACTACCCCATTCACCGTGTTTGGGCTTCAAATCTCCGGCTAATATATAGAACTTTTCTTCCTAGCTCTGAAAGAAAGTTAGTATCTTAAAACGTATGTGGTAGAGTTCGCAAACAACTTTTTTCCATCTTAGAGAGAAATGCGTGCGATGACGGCTTCTAACGCACCAGATCCTCTTACTATATTGTTATATACAACCTTATGACCCCGTTACCTCGAGTGGATTTGGGCCGATCTCTTCTGATTATATTGTAGTTTTTATAACTGAAATTGCGGGTCTGGTTAACCGAGTTTCGCTAGCCATCAGCACGTTAGGATTGTGGGTTTGCAACAAACTAGAGAGCGCTAGTTTTCGTTCGGTCCTTATCCGCGATCTGCGCGATCACTGTTAGGATCTAAAGGATGCTAAGCTTGCGTGGGCCTATTATTTTTGACCGCGCTTGCTTGCAGCTGAAAACAGGAAATTCATCCGTCTGCGTAAGAAAATTGTTCTGTAGTTCTACGGTCTGTTTCTGAAGTAAAGCAATCATCTACGCTTGCATCAACTGGGTGAAAGACATTACATCCCTTATAGAGGAATCGGCCTCAGGTTGCCTGGGCATTGGAGCCGGGGCAAACTTCGGCATTGTAAATTATTTTCTAGGGCCAACTCACATACTAGTCACTAAACTAGTTCTTTACCAAGCGAGCTACTGATCTGATTGAAAATACTGTCTTTTTGACTATATCAAAACACTGAAACACACTCCGTGGAGATCTGTGAACGATTGTTTAAATCGTTGCAGATAGGGCAATGCTTGATAACGACTCTTTCGTAGTTGAATTTTTCCAGTAGAAGGTAAAAACAATTGATGCTGTTTTCCAGAGAGTGTGCATGTTCAAATCACGACCTGGAAAACGACCTTGCTGAGCCAACTTCATCTACGTACCGAATTAAGTTAATGGCGATCTGAGAACATTGGTTTCACTAGGTTAAGTGAGGATCTTCTGGCAAATACTACCGTCGAATGATGTAAACAATTCCGTCCTTATTTCGAAAGATTAACTTTAGGGTATCTTCAGCTCACTGAAAAAATGACTTGGGAATAGATGGGACACCGAACATTGTTCTAGGTCATCTATACACAACTGAGTAATGCATGTTGCCGCATGCATTGGAAAATGGAAAAAAAAAAAAAAACAGCTGTGGTACAGCCTATTCCAAAACGGGGCAACTAACGCACCTCCAATCCGACAAATATCAAAATTGGGTTGCAACAAGGGGCGGTTGGCTCGACGATCCTGTTCACTGTATTCTCTACAGAGATTACAGGTTCTATGCCTCATATAATATCTTTTGGCGATGATCTTATCGCGTACAGATCTGGTCCGAAAGTAGGGGAAATAACTAGCTTGTTGCAATGCGAATTCGACACAATTCAACGATTGGAAAGCGGGGTTCCTTTTTAGAACCCCGCTATCCAGAGATTCAAGGGACACAAGACAGAAGCGGCACAAATTTGGTATGATTGCCCCCCCCCCCCCCCCTGGGACGGCCATTGTCTGTGAAAAATATAGTGAGATATCTAGGCATCTGGGGGTTGACATCTCCGATCTGTCAAAGTGGAATCAAAAAATTTATCTCCGGATCAAAAATCTAAAAAGGAAAGGGTTAAAAGTGAAAGATAATTGGGAAATCATACTCACCTTATAAATTAAGAGACGGTCTACTTCAGGCAATTGAAATTCGAGTAAGTTCTAACATCTAAGCTATTTTATAGCCAAGTTAAAATTCGCATCAACAATCTAACCTACAAATGGTAAAAAGGGGAATTTCTCACACCTCTCCGGAACACCCAGGATTAAAAAAACAACACCAAAGCTTGAGTGAAATTGATCCAAATCTCGCTGTGGGATCTTCATCTAAGCTGAGCGTTGAGAGGATGCAAGAAATTTTACACGAAAATAACAAAAAACTTGTAGACCAATTAGCCTCAAAGGCAGATCTGCAAGATTTCTTTACACAAATAACAGCGTTAAGTGCGCGACAAGAAGAACTTGAGCAAAAAGTGTTGTATCTGGAAGAACAAACCAAACGTCTTCAAAACCAGCTCGACCGACTTGCAATGACGAGTACTGAAGCGAACCTTGTTGTTCACCTGCCCGTTGAAGATCAAGTAGACATGAGTGAAAAAGCTATATCCATTTGCGCCGGGTTAGTTGACTCAACTCCGCAACAAATAGTCGAGTCTGCGTATAGGATACACAGCCGTAACACGAGCAAATCTACGATAATTCTAAAGATGAGATCAAAGGAGTCTGCCTGGAGTGTGTTGAAGAATGCTTCCAAATTGAAGGGAACTTCAATAAGCATCCAAAAAGACCTACCCTTTAACGTTAGACAGCGACGAGCAAAAATGATTCCCATCATGAAAGAGCTCCGCCAAAAAGACGCATCAATAAAGTTTTCTCTGCGGGATGACAAGCTACACCATTGCCAAGAAAGTCTTTACTTGGGATTCCGCGCTTGGTTTGAGGTGTGGTGAAATAAGTGGCATCGAAATGATTCGATCTATTTTTGGTGACATTTCGTTAAATAAAAATCTTTATATCAATGAAATTAGTAGTACAAACAAAACAGTTACGAAAGAAAACACTTCTCGTAAAACTTCAAATTTGACACCTAATATCAAACGCAGCAGTGATGCCAAACTTAACAAAATACCAATACGCGAAAAACCTATGGGTTCGTCCACAAGCTCAAAGGCGGTTATACGAGACCCATGATGTGCCGAAGTCTACCAGAATGATTCTGAAAAAAAATTAGTTATCGAGAAAATAAAAATTTTAAGGTACAATGTGTCAGGTTTAAAAAATAAAATTAATTTTGTAAAATTTTTTAATTATGTAAAAAGTTTTGATATTTTTGTATTATTCGAAACACATCTATTAGACAATGAAGAAATTAGATTTAAGAAAATATTCTCAAACTATCAACTAATCTGGGTTCCTGCCGTAAAAACATCACATTTTGGGAGAGGAAGTGGTGGATTACTATTCGGTTTTCGCGACGACTTCGAAGGTCTGTACACGAGTGTCTTTATAAGAGCTGGCGAAATGGATGCTATTAACTTAAAACTAAATACATTGGATGTAGTATTGGTACCTATATACTTAAACTGTAACCATTGGCAGCGTGATTTCGATAAACTCTGCGATTCACTGAACTTCTTAGATTGTTCGAATATAATGCTTATTGCAGATTTTAATGGTCGTGTAGGACTCTCGCAAAATAATTTCATATCGGAATACAATAGTACCCTGCTGAAACCGTGTCGCAAATCTAAAGACACAATTTGTGATAACAAAGGAGCAAAAATACTTGAACTTGCTGATGAGTATGACATGTTCTTGTTGAATGGTAGTTTTGAAGGAGATTCTGATGGCGAACTGACCTTTATCAGATTAACATCAAGCTCAATAATTGATTACTGTTTTGTTTCGGGAAATTGGCACAAGCTTCTAGGCAGTTTTCAAGTAGGAAGCGAGATCTTCTCGGACCACATGCCCTTGGAAGTAACCTTTAATTGTACTGCTAAAAAAAACTATACCTGCATAAAACCGTTAAGACTTCTGCCGAAATTTATCTGGAATGATCGAATACTGGATTCGTATCAGCGAAACATGAACTCGAAGCTTATGGAACTTTGCACACTGCGTTATACACCAAATATAGAAACTCTAACGGAAATAATAAAGAAATCTATACCGCAACAGAAAGATTTAAAAACACATACAATATAGAAGCAAAAATGGTATGATTCTGATTGCACGAAAGCAAGAAACAAGTCCTTTAAATTCCTCAAACTTCTTAGATCGAACAACTCCAATATTTTTAAAGCTCTCAATCAAGATGCCAACATGGAATATAAGCGCATTTGTTACTTAAAAAAAGTAGCCTTTGAGCAACAAAACATTGCGCTCATAAACACCTCTAAATCTCCTGCTCAGTTCTGGAAAGGTGTCAAATACCTTAATGGTTACACGTCTAACATCTCTGTAACTCTTAAACTTCTTAATGCTCCATTAACCTCTCCGATATTTCAATATGCAGCCCCTATGCTTTTAGACGAAAAGTTAGATTCTGCATTTACCCTAGAAGAAATCAAAGAAGTGATAAGCAACTCAAAAACAAGTAAAGCACCTGGTATTGATCGCATCCCGTTTGAGTTCTATAAAAATTGCACTTATGAATTTATGAATTTTCTCACAATTGAATTTAACCGAATATTTGACTCTGCTAGTATCCCCGATATATTCAGAAAAGCAATAATTTTTCCTCTACACAAAAAAGCTGATTACAGGGACCCGAAGAACTACAGAGGAATCACATTTTTAAGCACTTCTGCCAAGCTGTTTGCCTCATTAATTTACAAAAGATTGCATGATTGGGCTCAAGAACATAACATTCTTAAAGAATTTCAAGCTGGATTTAGAAAAAGTTATTCTACAATCGATTAGATATTCTGCTTAACAAACATTGCCGAATCATATAAGAGAAAGAAAAAAAAGTTGTACGCCTTTTTCGTAGATTTTCAAGCAGCGTTTGATTCAATACCACGTGAAGCACTCTTTTTCAAGCTTTCGAAAATCGGCGTATCAAGCAAAGTTACTTACTTAATTTCCGACGAGTTTGAAACTTCAATGGGTGTTAAACAAGGCTGTACTCTAAGTGCACTACTTTTTATACTATACATCAATGATATAACAGATGATGTCAAAGGTGGAATAAGATTCAACGATGTATCCATTCCCGCGCTGATGTATGCTGATGATATCGTCTTTCTGTGTGACACTATCCAAGGTATGCAATTAATGATAGACAGGATTAACGATTTCTGTAAAAATTGGAATCTGACTATAAACCTTGGTAAATCGAAAATGATGATATTCAGAAACGCAGGGGGACGCGTCTCATCTTTGGAAAAGTGGAAGTTGGACGGGGAAGAAATTGAGGTAGTATCCAGATACAAATACCAAGGTATCCTAATATCGTCCTCTTTAAATTTGAAACCACACTTTGAGGAAAAATTAGCTGTTGCTAAAAGAGCTATCTGTTCGATTTGGGAACGTTGCTTCAAAAATAAATACGTATCGAAAAGTGCAAAACAAACTTTATTCCACTCAACTGCAGCTTCAATAATGCTCTACGGAGCTCAGGTATGGGGCTACAAAGGCTATGATGGTGTGGAATAATTCCTTCGCTACTTTTTGAAGAAGATCTTTCGGTTACCAAAAAATACCCCCAACTATATGCTACATATTGAAACGGGAACTCCTCCGTTGCTCTTGTATACCATCAAAATGCACTTCAACTATATTTTAAAAATACTACAGATGAGCGAATGCAGATTACCAAACGTAGTTTTAGGAAGTATAATTAGAACAAACGGATACATTTGCGAGGAATGGAAAAAACAGCTTCTGAATGCGGTCTAAAGCTGTCTATTGAGGCGGACGAGCCTCCTCATCTTTTAAGAAAAAAATTTAACTCTGTTTTCGAGAATTTTGGTAGACACACATATGACAAATATGTCGAAGAAGCTGAATCTTCACTGTTTAGGAACTACTACAGCAAACTAAACCATTTTTTAAATGAAAAAACATACTTCCTTGACAGTCACTCAATCGAAAAAATAAGCACAATTTTTAAACTGAGAGGAGAACTCGTTCAGTCAAACTTTATCCCCCACAGACCAGATTTACCAATTCTTTGTAACCTATGCAACATGAGGAAGAGAGAAGACATCTTACATTTTATTGGTGTGTGTCCGATTCTAAAAGATTTTCGACTAGCAATTTTCGAAAAACTTGTTTTAGACGAATATGAAGTAACGTGCATCTTAAATGGAGAAAAGGGATGGAAGGCCTTATACGATTATTCAGTAGCAGCACTTTGTTATAGAAAACGTATCATAGATGGAGATTTTTAATCTAAACCTTTTGTATGTATTTTGTCAACCTGGTAGACGGCCATAGGCCAAACCATAAATGACTTAGGTTAAACTTTACATTGTAAAACATTTATTGAAAATAAAAGTCAAACTAACTAACTAACTAACTCTAGGCATCTGGTTGGATCAGTATCTATATGATGGTATCCATATAGACACAGCTTTGACTAAAGCTAATAATGCGTTCGCTATGGTAAAATGACTCTTTTACAGCAGTCTAATTGGCACCAGAGTGAAGGTGATCTGATCTCATCCGGCTAATCATGGTAAGTGGATATCCTCTGTAGTTAAATGTGAAATCTTCTCAGATGGAAAAGATGGTTGGGTGTTCGCGAAGCAATGCCTTCGGATCTGCCTCCGGTTTTATCGAATACCTGATCTCGATTACAAGATTTTCTATCCCAACGAGGCCCTATTTAACAAGGCGAACCTTATAAGGATAGATAATTATATTTTTAACTTGATACAAAGCTATACTGCTCGTGCCTTAACTTCAACCAACAGTCTGATCCTTGGAACTTACTACCCTCGCATATTTTATTATGACAGGGTTTATCTCGCCTGAAGTTGCCCTATAATGCTCATGATTGCAGCCGTGAGGATCTACTACAGTTCTGTAGCGATAGAGCAGTTTCTGACATGGAACAGCATTTCTACTGGTGAACCGAAGCCAGCACTAACAAAGAAAGAAAGAACAAAATTAATTAGAAAATTAAAAATTAAAAATGCTTGAATAAATAAATATTTATTAAAGTGGAACAATTAGCAGATTTGTTTTTTCTTTCTAAGTTTAGAAAACACCCAGACTCGGAAACTAGTCCATTGTACTGCCAGGCACAAACCTACATATAACGTAATTTTTTTGTCTTGCGACGGAATATAAGCAATTCTTGGAAAAGAGCCTAGATTTTCAGCTCATACCACATCACCACGGAAGAGCCACCATCAATCAATGGTGAGATAGTGATAGAGGAAGGGTTTTGCTTTGTCTTCTTCTCTAAAGGTGTCACAAGGAGTTTCATCACTAAGCCAAAGCGAACAAGCCGTTTGTGTAGTTCTTCTTGTCTAGAGCAGACATACGCCATCTCTGGGTGTGCTGTCTTTGTTCTCCGATCTGTCAAAGTGGAATCAAAAAATTTATCTCCGTATCAAAAATCTAAAAAGAAAAGTGTTTAAAGTGAAAGATAATTGGGAAATCATACTCACCTTATAAATTAAGAGACGGTCTACTTCAGGCAATTGAAATTCGAGTAAGTTCTAACATCTAAGCTATTTTATAGCCAAGTGAAAATTCGCATCAACAATCTAACCTACAAATGGTAAAAAGGGGAATTTCCCACACTTCTCCGGAACACCCAGGATTCAAAAAACAACACCAAAGCTTGAGTGAAATTGATCCAAATCTCGCTATGGGATCTTCATCTAAGCTGAGCGTTGAGAGGATGCAAGAAATTTTACACGAAAATAACAAAAAACTTGTAGACCAATTAGCCTCAAAGGCAGATCTGCAAGATTTCTTTACACAAATAACAGCGTTAAGTGCGCGACAAGAAGAACTTGAGCAAAAAGTGTTGTATCTGGAAGAACAAAACAAACGTCTTCAAAACCAGCTCGACCGACTTGCAATGACGAGTACTGAAGCGAACCTTGTTGTTCACCTGCCCGTTGAAGATCAAGTAGACATGAGTGAAAAAGCTATATCCATTTGCGCCGGGTTAGTTGACTCAACTCCGCAACAAATAGTCGAGTCTGCGTATAGGATACACAGCCGTAACACGAGCAAATCTACGATAATTCTAAAGATGAGATCAAAGGAGTCTGCCTGGAGTGTGTTGAAGAATGCTTCCAAATTGAAGGGAACTTCAATAAGCATCCAAAAAGACCTACCCTTTAACGTTAGACAGCGACGAGCAAAAATGATTCCCATCATGAAAGAGCTCCGCCAAAAAGACGCATCAATAAAGTTTTCTCTGCGGGATGACAAGCTACACATTGCCAAGAAAGTCTTTACTTGGGATTCCGCGCTTGGTTTGAGGTGTGGTGAAATAAGTGGCATCGAAATGATTCGATCTATTTTTGGTGACATTTCGTTAAATAAAAATCTTTATATCAATGAAATTAGTAGTACAAACAAAACAGTTACGAAAGAAAACACTTCTCGTAAAACTTCAAATTTGACACCTAATATCAAACGCAGCAGTGATGCCAAACTTAACAAAATACCAATACGCGAAAAACCTATGGGTTCGTCCACAAGCTCAAAGGCGGTTATACGAGACCCATGATGTGCCGAAGTCTACCAGAATGATTCTGAAAAAAAATTAGTTATCGAGAAAATAAAAATTTTAAGGTACAATGTGTCAGGTTTAAAAAATAAAATTAATTTTGTAAAATTTTTTAATTATGTAAAAAGTTTTGATATTTTTGTATTATTCGAAACACATCTATTAGACAATGAAGAAATTAGATTTAAGAAAATATTCTCAAACTATCAACTAATCTGGGTTCCTGCCGTAAAAACATCACATTTTGGGAGAGGAAGTGGTGGATTACTATTCGGTTTTCGCGACGACTTCGAAGGTCTGTACACGAGTGTCTTTATAAGAGCTGGCGAAATGGATGCTATTAACTTAAAACTAAATACATTGGATGTAGTATTGGTACCTATATACTTAAACTGTAACCATTGGCAGCGTGATTTCGATAAACTCTGCGATTCACTGAACTTCTTAGATTGTTCGAATATAATGCTTATTGCAGATTTTAATGGTCGTGTAGGACTCTCGCAAAATAATTTCATATCGGAATACAATAGTACCCTGCTGAAACCGTGTCGCAAATCTAAAGACACAATTTGTGATAACAAAGGAGCAAAAATACTTGAACTTGCTGATGAGTATGACATGTTCTTGTTGAATGGTAGTTTTGAAGGAGATTCTGATGGCGAACTGACCTTTATCAGATTAACATCAAGCTCAATAATTGATTACTGTTTTGTTTCGGGAAATTGGCACAAGCTTCTAGGCAGTTTTCAAGTAGGAAGCGAGATCTTCTCGGACCACATGCCCTTGGAAGTAACCTTTAATTGTACTGCTAAAAAAAACTATACCTGCATAAAACCGTTAAGACTTCTGCCGAAATTTATCTGGAATGATCGAATACTGGATTCGTATCAGCGAAACATGAACTCGAAGCTTATGGAACTTTGCACACTGCGTTATACACCAAATATAGAAACTCTAACGGAAATAATAAAGAAATCTATACCGCAACAGAAAGATTTAAAAACATATACAATATAGAAGCAAAAATGGTATGATTCTGATTGCGCGAAAGCAAGAAACAAGTAATTTAAATTCCTCAAACTTCTTAGATCGAACAACTCCAATATTTTTAAAGCTCTCAATCAAGATGCCAACATGGAATATAAGCGCATTTGTTACTTAAAAAAAGTAGCCTTTGAGCAACAAAACATTGCGCTCATAAACACCTCTAAATCTCCTGCTCAGTTCTGGAAAGGTGTCAAATACCTTAATGGTTACACGTCTAACATCTCTGTAACTTTTAAACTTCTTAATGCTCCATTAACCTCTCCAATATTTCAATATGCAGCCCCTATGCTTTTAGACGAAAAGTTAGATTCTGCATTTACCCTAGAAGAAATCAAAGAAGTGATAAGCAACTCAAAAACAAGTAAAGCACCTGGTATTGATCGCATCCCGTTTGAGTTCTATAAAAATTGCACTTATGAATTTATGAATTTTCTCACAATTGAATTTAACCGAATATTTGACTCTGCTAATATCCCCGATATATTCAGAAAAGCAATAATTTTTCCTCTACACAAAAAAGCTGATTACAGGGACCCGAAGAACTACAGAGGAATCACATTTTTAAGCACTTCTGCCAAGCTGTTTGCCTCATTAATTTACAAAAGATTGCATGATTGGGCTCAAGAACATAACATTCTTAAAGAATTTCAAGCTGGATTTAGAAAAAGTTATTCTACAATCGATTAGATATTCTGCTTAACAAACATTGCCGAATCATATAAGAGAAAGAAAAAAAAGTTGTACGCCTTTTTCGTAGATTTTCAAGCAGCGTTTGATTCAATACCACGTGAAGCACTCTTTTTCAAGCTTTCGAAAATCGGCGTATCAAGCAAAGTTACTTACTTAATTTCCGACGAGTTTGAAACTTCAATGGGTGTTAAACAAGGCTGTACTCTAAGTGCACTACTTTTTATACTATACATCAATGATATAACAGATGATGTCAAAGGTGGAATAAGATTCAACGATGTATCCATTCCCGCGCTGATGTATGCTGATGATATCGTCTTTCTGTGTGACACTATCCAAGGTATGCAATTAATGATAGACAGGATTAACGATTTCTGTAAAAATTGGAATCTGACTATAAACCTTGGTAAATCGAAAATGATGATATTCAGAAACGCAGGGGGACGCGTCTCATCTTTGGAAAAGTGGAAGTTGGACGGGGAAGAAATTGAGGTAGTATCCAGATACAAATACCAAGGTATCCTAATATCGTCCTCTTTAAATTTGAAACCACACTTTGAGGAAAAATTAGCTGTTGCTAAAAGAGCTATCTGTTCGATTTGGGAACGTTGCTTCAAAAATAAATACGTATCGAAAAGTGCAAAACAAACTTTATTCCACTCAACTGCAGCTTCAATAATGCTCTACGGAGCTCAGGTATGGGGCTACAAAGGCTATGATGGTGTGGAATAATTCCTTCGCTACTTTTTGAAGAAGATCTTTCGGTTACCAAAAAATACCCCCAACTATATGTTACATATTGAAACGGGAACTCCTCCGTTGCTCTTGTATACCATCAAAATGCACTTCAACTATATTTTAAAAATACTACAGATGAGCGAATGCAGATTACCAAACGTAGTTTTAGGAAGTATAATTAGAACAAACGGATACATTTGCGAGGAATGGAAAAAACAGCTTCTGAATGCGGTCTAAAGCTGTCTATTGAGGCGGACGAGCCTCCTCATCTTTTAAGAAAAAAATTTAACTCTGTTTTCGAGAATTTTGGTAGACACACATATGACAAATATGTCGAAGAAGCTGAATCTTCACTGTTTAGGAACTACTACAGCAAACTAAACCATTTTTTAAATGAAATAACATACTTCCTTGACAGTCACTCAATCGAAAAAATAAGCACAATTTTTAAACTGAGAGGAGAACTCGTTCAGTCAAACTTTATCCCCCACAGACCAGATTTACCAATTCTTTGTAACCTATGCAACATGAGGAAGAGAGAAGACATCTTACATTTTATTGGTGTGTGTCCGATTCTAAAAGATTTTCGACTAGCAATTTTCGAAAAACTTGTTTTAGACGAATATGAAGTAACGTGCATCTTAAATGGAGAAAAGGGATGGAAGGCCTTATACGATTATTCAGTAGCAGCACTTTGTTATAGAAAACGTATCATAGATGGAGATTTTTAATCTAAAACTTTTGTATGTATTTTGTCAACCTGGTAGACGGCCATAGGCCAAACCATAAATGACTTAGGTTAAACTTTACATTGTAAAACATTTATTGAAAATAAAAGTCAAACTAACTAACTAACTAACTCTAGGCATCTGGTTGGATCAGTATCTATATGATGGTATCCATATAGACACAGCTTTGACTAAAGCTAATAATGCGTTCGCTATGGCAAAATGACTCTTTTACAGCAGTCTAATTGACACCAGAGTGAAGGTGATCTGATCTCATCCGGCTAATCATGGTAAGTGGATATCCTCTGTAGTTAAATGTAAAATCTTCTCAGATGGAAAAGATGGTTGGGTGTTCGCGAAGCAATGCCTTCGGATCTGCCTCCGGTTTTATCGAATACCTGATCTCGATTACAAGATTTTCTATCCCAACGAGGCCCTATTTAACGAGGCGAACCTTATAAGGATAGATAATTATATTTGTAACTTGATACAAAGCTATACTGCTCGTGCCTTAACTTCAACCAACAGTCTGATCCTTGGAACTTACTACCCTCGCATATTTTATTATGACAGGGTTTATCTCGCCTGAAGTTGCCCTATAATGCTCATGATTGCAGCCGTGAGGATCTACTACAGTTCTGTAGCGATAGAGCAGTTTCTGACATGGAACAGCATTTCTACTGGTGAACCGAAGCCAGCACTAACAAAGAAAGAAAGAACAAAATTAATTAGAAAATTAAAAATTAAAAATGCTTGAATAAATAAATATTTATTAAAGTGGAACAATTAGCAGATTTGTTTTTTCTTTCTAAGTTTAGAAAACACCCAGACTCGGAAACTAGTCCATTGTACTGCCAGGCACAAACCTACATATAACGTAATTTTTTTGTCTTGCGACGGAATATAAGCAATTCTTGGAAAAGAGCCTAGATTTTCAGCTCATACCACATCACCACGGAAGAGCCACCATCAATCAATGGTGAGATAGTGATAGAGGAAGGGTTTTGCTTTGTCTTCTTCTCTAAAGGTGTCACAAGGAGTTTCATCACTAAGCCAAAGCGAACAAGCCGTTTGTGTAGTTCTTCTTGTCTAGAGCAGACATACGCCATCTCTGGGTGTGCTGTCTTTGTTCTCCGATCTGTCAAAGTGGAATCAAAAAATTTATCTCCGTATCAAAAATCTAAAAAGAAAAGTGTTTAAAGTGAAAGATAATTGGGAAATCATACTCACCTTATAAATTAAGAGACGGTCTACTTCAGGCAATTGAAATTCGAGTAAGTTCTAACATCTAAGCTATTTTATAGCCAAGTGAAAATTCGCATCAACAATCTAACCTACAAATGGTAAAAAGGGGAATTTCCCACACTTCTCCGGAACACCCAGGATTCAAAAAACAACACCAAAGCTTGAGTGAAATTGATCCAAATCTCGCTATGGGATCTTCATCTAAGCTGAGCGTTGAGAGGATGCAAGAAATTTTACACGAAAATAACAAAAAACTTGTAGACCAATTAGCCTCAAAGGCAGATCTGCAAGATTTCTTTACACAAATAACAGCGTTAAGTGCGCGACAAGAAGAACTTGAGCAAAAAGTGTTGTATCTGGAAGAACAAAACAAACGTCTTCAAAACCAGCTCGACCGACTTGCAATGACGAGTACTGAAGCGAACCTTGTTGTTCACCTGCCCGTTGAAGATCAAGTAGACATGAGTGAAAAAGCTATATCCATTTGCGCCGGGTTAGTTGACTCAACTCCGCAACAAATAGTCGAGTCTGCGTATAGGATACACAGCCGTAACACGAGCAAATCTACGATAATTCTAAAGATGAGATCAAAGGAGTCTGCCTGGAGTGTGTTGAAGAATGCTTCCAAATTGAAGGGAACTTCAATAAGCATCCAAAAAGACCTACCCTTTAACGTAAGACAGCGACGAGCAAAAATGATTCCCATCATGAAAGAGCTCCGCCAAAAAGACGCATCAATAAAGTTTTCTCTGCGGGATGACAAGCTACACATTGCCAAGAAAGTCTTTACTTGGGATTCCGCGCTTGGTTTGAGGTGTGGTGAAATAAGTGGCATCGAAATGATTCGATCTATTTTTGGTGACATTTCGTTAAATAAAAATCTTTATATCAATGAAATTAGTAGTACAAACAAAACAGTTACGAAAGAAAACACTTCTCGTAAAACTTCAAATTTGACACCTAATATCAAACGCAGCAGTGATGCCAAACTTAACAAAATACCAATACGCGAAAAACCTATGGGTTCGTCCACAAGCTCAAAGGCGGTTATACGAGACCCATGATGTGCCGAAGTCTACCAGAATGATTCTGAAAAAAAATTAGTTATCGAGAAAATAAAAATTTTAAGGTACAATGTGTCAGGTTTAAAAAATAAAATTAATTTTGTAAAATTTTTTAATTATGTAAAAAGTTTTGATATTTTTGTATTGTTCGAAACACATCTATTAGACAATGAAGAAATTAGATTTAAGAAAATATTCTCAAACTATCAACTAATCTGGGTTCCTGCCGTAAAAACATCACATTTTGGGAGAGGAAGTGGTGGATTACTATTCGGTTTTCGCGACGACTTCGAAGGTCTGTACACGAGTGTCTTTATAAAAGCTGGCGAAATGGATGCTATTAACTTAAAACTAAATACATTGGATGTAGTATTGGTACCTATATACTTAAACTGTAACCATTGGCAGCGTGATTTCGATAAACTCTGCGATTCACTGAACTTCTTAGATTGTTCGAATATAATGCTTATTGCAGATTTTAATGGTCGTGTAGGACTCTCGCAAAATAATTTCATATCGGAATACAATAGTACCCTGCTGAAACCGTGTCGCAAATCTAAAGACACAATTTGTGATAACAAAGGAGCAAAAATACTTGAACTTGCTGATGAGTATGACATGTTCTTGTTGAATGGTAGTTTTGAAGGAGATTCTGATGGCGAACTGACCTTTATCAGAGGAACATCAAGCTCAATAATTGATTACTGTTTTGTTTCGGGAAATTGGCACAAGCTTCTAGGCAGTTTTCAAGTAGGAAGCGAGATCTTCTCGGACCACATGCCCTTGGAAGTAACCCTTAATTGTACTGCTAACAAAAACTATACATGCATAAAACCTTTAAGACTTCTGCCGAAATTTATCTGGAATGATCGAATACTGGATTCGTATCAGCGATACATGATCGAAGCTTATGGAACTTTGCACACTGCGTTATACACCAAATATAGAAACTCTAACGGAAATAATAAAGAAATCTATACCGCAACAGAAAGATTTAAAAACACATACAATATAGAAGCAAAAATGGTATGATTCTGATTGCGCGAAAGCAAGAAACAAGTCCTTAAAATTCCTCAAACTTCTTAGATCGAACAACTCCAATATTTTTAAAGCTCTCAATCAAGATGCCAACATGGAATATAAGCGCATTTGTTACTTAAAAAAAGTAGCCTTTGAGCAACAAAACATTGCGCTCATAAACACCTCTAAATCTCCTGCTCAGTTCTGGAAAGGTGTCAAATACCTTAATGGTTACACGTCTAACATCTCTGTAACTCTTAAACTTCTTAATGCTCCATTAACCTCTCCGATATTTCAATATGCAGCCCCTATGCTTTTAGACGAAAAGTTAGATTCTGCATTTACCCTAGAAGAAATCAAAGAAGTGATAAGCAACTCAAAAACAAGTAAAGCACCTGGTATTGATCGCATCCCGTTTGAGTTCTATAAAAATTGCACTTATGAATTTATGAATTTTCTCACAATTGAATTTAACCGAATATTTGACTCTGCTAGTATCCCCGATATATTCAGAAAAGCAATAATTTTTCCTCTACACAAAAAAGCTGATTACAGGGACCCGAAGAACTACAGAGGAATCACATTTTTAAGCACTTCTGCCAAGCTGTTTGCCTCATTAATTTACAAAAGATTGCATGATTGGGCTCAAGAACATAACATTCTTAAAGAATTTCAAGCTGGATTTAGAAAAAGTTATTCTACAATCGATTAGATATTCTGCTTAACAAACATTGCCGAATCATATAAGAGAAAGAAAAAAAAGTTGTACGCCTTTTTCGTAGATTTTCAAGCAGCGTTTGATTCAATACCACGTGAAGCACTCTTTTTCAAGCTTTCGAAAATCGGCGTATCAAGCAAAGTTACTTACTTAATTTCCGACGAGTTTGAAACTTCAATGGGTGTTAAACAAGGCTGTACTCTAAGTGCACTACTTTTTATACTATACATCAATGATATAACAGATGATGTCAAAGGTGGAATAAGATTCAACGATGTATCCATTCCCGCGCTGATGTATGTTGATGATATCGTCTTTCTGTGTGACACTATCCAAGGTATGCAATTAATGATAGACAGGATTAACGATTTCTGTAAAAATTGGAATCTGACTATAAACCTTGGTAAATCGAAAATGATGATATTCAGAAACGCAGGGGGACGCGACTTATATTTGGAAAAGTGGAAGTTGGACGGGGAAGAGATTGAGGTAGTATGCAGATACAAATACCTAGGTGTCCTAATATCGTCCTCTTTAAATTTGAAACCACACTTTGAGGAAAAATTAGCTGTTGCTAAAAGAGCTATCTGTTCGATTTGGGAACGTTGCTTCAAAAATAAATACGTATCGAAAAGTGCAAAACAAACTTTATTCCACTCAACTGCAGCTTCAATAATGCTCTACGGAGCTCAGGTATGGGGCTACAAAGGCTATGATGGTGTGGAAAAATTCCTTCGCTACTTTTTGAAGAAGATCTTTCGGTTACCAAAAAATACCCCCAACTATATGCTACATATTGAAACGGGAACTCCTCCGTTGCTCTTGTATACCATCAAAATGCACTTCAACTATATTTTAAAAATACTACAGATGAGCGAATGCAGATTACCAAACGTAGTTTTAGGAAGTATAATTAGAACAAACGGATACATTTGCGAGGAATGGAAAAAACAGCTTCTGAATGCGGTCTAAAGCTGTCTATTGAGGCGGACGAGCCTCCTCATCTTTTAAGAAAAAAATTGAACTCTGTTTTCGAGAATTTTGGTAGACACACATATGACAAATATGTCGAAGAAGCTGAATCTTCACTGTTTAGGAACTACTACAGCAAACTAAACAATTTTTTAAATGAAAAAACATACTTCCTTGACAGTCACTCAATCGAAAAAATAAGCACAATTTTTAAACTGAGAGGAGAACTCGTTCAGTCAAACTTTATCCCCCACAGACCAGATTTAATAATTCTTTGTAATTTATGCAACATGAGGAAGAGAGAAGACATCTTACATTTTATTGGTGTGTGTCCGATTCTAAAAGATTTTCGACTAGCAATTTTCGAAAAACTTGTTTTAGACGAATATGAAGTAACGTGCATCTTAAATGGAGAAAAGGGATGGAAGGCCTTATACGATTATTCAGTAGCAGCACTTTGTTATAGAAAACGTATCATAGATGGAGATTTTTAATCTAAAACTTTTGTATGTATTTTGTCAACCTGGTAGACGGCCATACCAAACCGTAAATGACTTAGGTTAAACTTTACATTGTAAAACATTTATTGAAAATAAAAGTCAAACTAACTAACTAACTAACTAACTAACTAACTCTAGGCATCTGGTTGGATCAGTATCTATATGATGGTATCCATATAGACACAGCTTTGACTAAAGCTAATAATGCGTTCGCTATGGTAAAATGACTCTTTTACAGCAGTCTAATTGGCACCAGAGTGAAGGTGATCTGATCTCATCCGGCTAATCATGGTAAGTGGATATCCTCTGTAGTTAAATGTGAAATCTTCTCAGATGGAAAAGATGGTTGGGTGTTCGCGAAGCAATGCCTTCGGATCTGCCTCCGGTTTTATCGAATACCTGATCTCGATTACAAGATTTTCTATCCCAACGAGGCCCTATTTAACGAGGCGAACCTTATAAGGATAGATAATTATATTTTTAACTTGATACAAAGCTATACTGCTCGTGCCATAACTTCAACCAACAGTCTGATCCTTGGAACTTACTACCCTCGCATATTTTATTATGACAGGGTTTATCTCGCCTGAAGTTGCCCTATAATGCTCATGATTGCAGCCGTGAGGATCTCCTACAGTTCTGTAGCGATAGAGCAGTTTCTGACATGGAACAGCATTTCTACTGGTGAACCGAAGCCAGCACTAACAAAGAAAGAAAGAACAAAATGAATTAGAAAATTAAAAATTAAAAATGCTTGAATAAATAAATATTTATTAAAGTGGAACAATTAGCAGATTTGTTTTTTCTTTCTAAGTTTAGAAAACACCCAGACTCGGAAACTAGTCCATTGTACTGCCAGGCACAAACCTACATATAACGATATTTTTTTGTTTTGCGACGGAATATAAGCAATTCTTGGAAAAGAGCCTAGATTTTCAGCTCATACCACATCACTCAATGGTGAGATAGTGATAGAGGAAGGGTTTTGCTTTGTCTTCTTCTCTAAAGGCGTCACAAGAAGTTTCATCACTAAGCCAAAGCGAACAAGCCGTTTGTGTAGTTCTTCTTGTCTAGAGCAGACATACGCCATCTCTGGGTGTGCTGTCTTTGTTCTTTGAATAGCAAGTTTATCGGCTATCTCATTTCCCGCAATCCCGTGGTGTTCCTGGACCCAGACAACTTTTCGCTGCTTCCACGAACATCCAAACATAATTTCTTACATTCTTAGTTCCAAGTTTTGCCAACAAAACTAACACTCTTTTTTCTTTGGCACAAAAGAGCACTTCGTCATAAATGTTCTGCTCTCCAGCCCCCACAGCTGATTTTTGCTGTGTCTGCACCCTGTGTTGCAGATTTAATTTAATTTTTTTTGGTTGTTGGCAGGTCCTTTTGCACCGGTCAATATCCGTCCACCGAAGGTAAAGCTTTTACTGATTGTGACACCCATATTATATGGTTTTGCTGTCGGAAGGAGCCACCAGAAGAGGTGTCCCCCAATTTCTTCCTCTTTTTGCGTTTGGAGCCAAAGGTAAGGGGGGCAGTGTTGGTTTCAATTGATAAGACTTGTGCCGACCTGTTTCCCATCGCTGGGTCTTTGACTCTTAAACCCTTCCGCCGCAACAATTAATCCGGAATGTCCCTTCCATTCTTATGTCACACACCATGGAAACTTCTGCCATGTATTTTGTTGGTGGTCTTTACAATATTTCCAGGTGATACGCCTTTATGTGACATTTTTTAAGTCTACATTGAGACAGATGTATAAAAAATTGAGATCCATAGAAACAGCATGTTTTGCTATACGACGCCCGGCTTTTAGGAATATCGTAGTAGATAGCTTCTCATAGATATTAACAGATTAAAGAAAATTGCCCTTTTACGTCTTTTCATATGTTTCATGAAAATGCCAAATCATACGAGACTTGATCGTGATCGGAAATAGTCATTTCAACTAAAAATAATTTTGGAGAGGCGATTCAATCGAATATTGAAAATTGTACGCTAAATAAAAATAAGAGTCTTATATCGGTAAGGTCACGAACAATTGATTTAAAAATAAAAAGTCAAAGAAATTAATTTTTCATGTATAGACTTGTTTTTTTGATTGTTGGTGGTTGGTATTTCGGTTCCCACCACATCAGCGCCAAACAGCCGAGAGCGAGCAACAGCGGGACACTGACAGAGAAAG
This sequence comes from Eristalinus aeneus, assembly GCA_955652365.1. Classification (NCBI taxonomy): domain Eukaryota; kingdom Metazoa; phylum Arthropoda; class Insecta; order Diptera; family Syrphidae; genus Eristalinus; species Eristalinus aeneus. The sequence continues at coordinate 81,778,459 of OY019131.1, read as the reverse complement.
TGCCCTGAAGTGTCTTCACCTTCTCCACAGGCGTCGCAAAGGGTGACAATACTAAGCACAAGTTGACTTAGGTGGATGGCGAAGGTAAAGTGTCCCATTAGTACGCCGACAAGTCGTATGTATATACTTAGTTTTTTAAACTCACACTTTCAAAGTACATACACAACGCGTATTTCTGTTTTAAATATTAACATTTGTCTTGGTTAAATCAGATATACATACATACAAGTACGAAGGTTGCCTTTTATATTTCGGAATTGGGAAACCCTAGTGTTGCAATCTGGCATCTGCCAGCCCTCCCGTAAAGTTTGACATTTTTGAGGTTATACGTACTCAAAACGTTTTGACATATGTGTGTTGTTTACAGTAAATTAAGAGATTCATCTCGCCCAAAAAATGGAATTAAATCGTGAAAATTTTCGTGCGATTATTTTTTACAACTTTCGACGTGGACTAGCATTAACAAAAATGCATCGATGAACTTAATTGAATTTTTGCCGATGAAGCTCCATCAAGGACCAGTGTTTATCGATGGCATGGTGAATTCAACCGAGGTCGTGGTTCACTCCAAGACGAATTATGTGAAGGTCGTCCAAAATCAGTTCTTGTTCAGAAAACCATTGATGCTGTGCGCCAACTGATATTGCAAGATCGTCATGTGACCTATCGTGAGATTGAGACAACCTTAGGCATTAGTGGGAAGAGCATGCATTCAATATTGCATGAACATTTCACAGTCAAATTTAATCGCGTTGGATCCCACACAATTTGTCAATCGCTCAAAAAAAGCTCGTGTCGACTGGTCGAAAGAAATGCTCCACGTCTATGATATCGTGACAGGTGATGAATCGTGGATTTACGCGTATGAGCCGGAAAGTAAACAGCAGTCGACTGTATGGGTGTTTCAAATTGAGCCAAATCCAACAAAAGTTGCTCGCGCACGAAGCACTTCCAAGCAAATGGTCGCCTGTTTTTTTGAAAAAACTGAACATGTCGCAACCGTACCACTAAAACAACGCAGAACAGTCAATTCTGAGTGGTACACAAAAATTTGCTTGCCAGTTGTCTTCCAAGAAATCAGGAAAACCAACCGCCGAATACGGATCACTCTTCACCACGACAATGCGAGGTCTCACACATCGGCTCAAACAACTGAATTTTTGAGAACTCAAAGCAGTGATTTGATGAGTCATCCGCCGTATAGTTCTGACTTGGCACCGAATGACTTCTTTTTATTCCCCTACGTAAAAAATAAAATGAGAGGTCAAAGTTTTCCGACACCTGAAGAAGCAGTAGATGCGTTCAGATTGCATGTTTTAGAGATACCTCAATCAGAGTGGCAAACGTGCTTCGACAATTGGTTCAAAGGCATGCAAAAGTGTATAGATTTTAATGGGGAATAGTTTGAAAAACAATAAAACTGTTTTCGATGATTAATATTTGTTTTTGTTCTCTAATCCCGAAATATAAAAGGCAACCCTCGTATATGTGATATGTGATTTGTGATGCATAAAGCACGAAGAAAATCTGAAGTGCATACTATTCCAGAGAAGAAGTCTTTGCTAAAGTCATCGGAAGACACAGCCTGCACGCCAACACCTCCGGAAACGGACTCAGGCCAGTTGACTTCGCCTCGGGGCGAATTTCTCTGTGGCCAGCACGTGGTTCCCACACCTCAACATTCATAAGGGTACCTGGCGATTACCTGATCAATCAACCGTCAACCAGATTGATCACGTTGCGATCGACGTCAGACACTCCTCCAATATTCTCGATTTCCGAACCTTCCGAGGTGCAAACATCGACTCGGATCATCACCTTGTTGTAGCCAAGGTAAGAACCAGGATATCGAGAGAGCAACGGAGTCGAGACAAGCCAAGACGGTTTGATGTCGGAAAGCTGCAATCGCAACCGATCGCTAGAGCCTTTGCCGATCGATTCTCCCTGAAACTATCTAAAAGTTCGACGCTGCCTGCACAAACAATAGAAGACAAGTGGAAACGTTGTCAAGAAGCCATCAAAGAGGCCGCCACTGATGAGGAACCCATGGTTTGACGACGAGTGTAGGCAGGCGCATGCAGCCAAACAAGAAGCATACAAGGCAACGCTGCATCGAACGACGAGAGCTGTTTGTGAGCTCTACAAACAGAGAAGAAGGGAAGAGAACCGGCTTCTCAGAAGAAAAAAGAAAGAGGAAATGGAGAGGTGCTATGGCAGGAATGACGTCCGAAATTTTTACCACAAGATAAAACAGTTATCCGGTGGTTATAAGCCTCGGACAGAAGCCTGCCGGGACCAAAATGGACAACTAGTGGTAGAGTCGCAGTCGGTGCTGAGAATCTGGAAGGATCATTTCTCCTTAACGGCGATGACGGCCCAAATCCCGCTGTAAGGTAAAATGTTCCACTCAATAGACAAGCATTCCGTCCCCCCGACTTAGACGAGGTGAAGATAGCAATATCCAAGCTGAAATCAAACAAAGCTGCTGGCGCGGACGGGCTATCCGCAGAGCTGTTCAAAGCGGCTGGGGATCAGCTGGTTGGGTGCATGAACCAGCTCATCTGTTAGATATGGTCGGAGGAAAGCATGCCCCATGAGTGGAATCTCAGCGTCGTTTGCCCGGTCCACAAAAAAGGAGACCCCTTTGACTGCGCCAACTACCGAGGGATCAGTCTTCTTAACATCGCATATACGATTTTCTCTGCCGTACTGTGTGAGCGCCTGAAACCGTTCGTCAACAACCTGATAGGTCCTTATCAGTGTCGTTTCAGACCAGGGAAGTCCACAATCAACCACTTCTTCACACTGTGGCAGATCCTGGAGAAGTCCCAAGAAGTACAAATCGACACCCAGCATCTATTTGTCGATTTCAAGGCCGCGTATGACAGCGTGCATAGAGACGAGCTATACAGTGCCATGTCTAGTTTTGGCATCCCTACCAAACTAGTCAGATTGTGTAGGATGACGATGGAGAGCTCTCGCTAGTCGGTCAAAGTCGGTAGCGAACTCATCGAGACCTTCGATGTCAAAAAAGGATTTAGGCAAGGCGACGCGCTGTCATGTGACTTATTTAACATCATCCTTGAGGGGATCGTGCGGAACTCACACATCAACACCAGAGGCACGATCTTCCACAAGTCCATTCAATTGCTAGCTTATGCTGATGACATTGACGTGATCGGCCAAACTCAGCGAGCCGTCAATGAGGCGTTTGCTAGCATTGAAGCGAAAGCGGCTAAAGTGGGACTGGTGGTAAACGAGGGCAAAACGAAGTATATGCTGTTATCGAAGAAGGACGCAGAACATCGACGTCGCGGACAGAGCGTCACTATGGGCAGCAGACACTTCGAGGTAGTGAAGGACTTCGTCTATCTCGGCTCCGCGGTGAATAGGGACAACAACATCAGTACCGAAATCAAGCGCAGAATCACTCTTGCCAATCGCTGTTTCTTTGGGCTCAAGAGGCAATTGAGTAATAAAGCCCTCTCCCGAAGGACCAAAGTGACTTTGTACAACACCTTGATCATCCCAGTCCTGCTTTACGGCGCAGAAACCTGGACGCTCTTAAAAGCGGATGAGGAAGCTATTGGTCTCTTCGAGAGAAAAGTTCTGCGTGCGATTTTTGGTCCTGTTTGCTTTGATGGCATCTGGAGAAGAAGATTCAACCACGAACTGTATGGGCTGTACGGCGGCATGAGCCTAGTCAAGCGTCTACGGATACAACGCTTAAGGTGGCTAGGCCATGTAGAGCGCATGGACAGCACTGCTTCGGCCCGAAGAGTTTTCGAATCCGAACCACAGGGACAACGCAACAGAGGACGTCCTAGACTGAGATGGCGCACACAAGTGGAAAAGGACCTCAACCAACTTGGAGTGCGCAGTTGGAGACAGCTGGAGAGGCATGTTGGTTGAGGCCCAGGTCCACCCCGGACTGTAGCGCCATCCGAAGAAGAAGAAGAAGAAGAAGATACTATACCACTTCTGTATATCTTTTCTTAAAACAGCTGTAAAATATTTTAAGCATTAATATCATAAACATGTAATTGTTTATTTAGTTGTGCAGGATTCTGCTGCTTGTTATATTGTAAAATGTCAAATAAAATCAACTACACGCTTTTGTCCGCATGGACGCAATTTGACTATAAAAAATGCAAGTATTTAAGTATTTCTTTGAAAGTTAAGAAATACATCTTTTTTTGAATCAAATTATGAATATGAGACAGTGTTTAATAATTAGTACATACAGACCAATAAAACAAAAATTCTTGATAATCAGGTTCAACTGAATGAAATATACTTCATCATCAACAAGCGAAATATTTGTTGTTAAAATATAAAAACGGCACCGAAGAAACAAAAAAGAAATTCAAGGATTAAATGGTCCGCAACACGTCTCACATGCGAAGAAAACAATCTTCTTTGAACGTTTTAATATGTATGGCCGTATGTCAGTATGCATGTAGATATGTATAAGACCAAGTAGTCATCTTACTGTCAATTATCGGACGATAGTAACATTCGACTGTACCACTAACACGTACCCCTCGGAATGAATAACCACTTAATGACATTAAAGGGCACTTAACTAAATGATTTACAACTTTAATTCACGCGATTAAGCTGAAATTCGTGTGTTCAAAACCGCTTGGAAGAATCGGTTTATTTTCTTCGACAGTTTTTGGAGAACCGAAACATTAAATTGGGAAAGTGTTAATAGTTTATATGAGCAGAGTACGTATGTACATTACTTTCATATTTACATATGCTTGTCAATATTACCTTACATGTGCACAAAATATGAGCATGGGAATAACGTTGGATTTTGCATTTTAATATCCATAAAAAGTTCGTGGATTATTGTTTTGCTTCAAATATAGATTAACGTCCTTAAATTAAATTTTCGAAACGAATAAAAAAATAATCATAACATTTCAACACAAATGAATGTGTTGAAATAAAATCGATTTATTTTGGCTTACAGACGAAATTTAGAAGTATGTAACATTAATTGTGGCAATACGAGTTAGATACATAAATAAGTCGACAACAAGACCATTTGTGACTTTTACGTTTGAAGACAAGACAATCGAAATTGTTTTATTTTAATTCTCGTAATTCTTGCGTCACTTGTTTTGGTTCTCTTTAGTTTGTAAAGGAGTGATTCTAAGGCTTTTAGTTTGCTGTTAGGTTTGTTTAACTATAGTTTTCTCAAATTGATTAAATTATTTAATTATTATGTTTTATCTTTTGATTTATTTATTATAAACAGATTGTATTGCGGAATAGGTCGCCGTGGCGTAGTGGGTAGAGTGCGACACTCACTGGCTGAACACCTCGAATTTTTCACGGTACCATCTCTTTCGAGCTGCTGATTACACTTAAAGAGTAATAACTGTCTAAGAAAAAGGTTTCCAAACTTCGCCGTTAGAAGGCGGCAAGAAACTGTGGATCCCTTCTACTCGCAAGAGAACAGTTTTGCGCACAACACGAGTAGGTGATGTCCCAACTAGGCTCTGGTTCCCTGTCGACTGAAGCACCACTCAATTATTATTATTGCGGAATAGGATTTTGTTATTATTTTCAAACGCGTTCTGTTTTTATAAAATATTTCAGTTTAAAAATATACGGAGTACACCGCTAAACCATAATTAATTTCTCTTCAATCATATTTTGAAGTTGAAGCACAGATTTACTGACTATTTATTTTAACTTAGCAAGTCCCAGAAAGCAAAAAAAAATGTTTGGTTCATAAAATACAAGAGTTCGGTAGCATTCCATATACATATTTTAAATTTTTTCTTTGCATTTTGTCGCTTTTTTGAAATCTCGTGCAAATTCAGAAAATATAAACAATGGGTTTTGTGAAGAATTTATCTTATTTCGATACTTCAAAATGGACAGCTTTCCATTGTAATTCTTTTAAGTTCACCCCGTAATCAAATTCTGTACCGTAGAAACAAATTTTCATGCTTAGCTAAGCATTTTAAACAAAGTTCTTAAGATTATTCACGTTAATTTTCTGGAAAACTTATTTGGAAATTTGAATTTCGATTTAACTGAGTCTACCAGTAGAAATTTACTACATTCAGGAATACAGATAAAGTTTATGAATTTTGCCTTATTTGGTAATTAATTATCTCCGTGTACCGCATTCCATTTCAATAAATTTTTATCGACACGTCTGGGCTAATTTTGTTATTCTGTATTTGAAGTTGCTGCTCTTACCAATAACTGAACCCTAGGTAAAGAAATTCCTTACTTTTCTAGAAGTTTTTGGTATCAGGAAAAACTCCATACAAATCCAATAGAAAGTTGACAAATAATGGTCAGTACGGTAAACTCAGGAGAACAGAGCAATAAAAATAAAATAGTCATTAATAGACAGGATATACGTGTACTCCGACTAAAAATGAATGAACATCATTAAATAAAAATATGTTCTGGCAATGGAAATAATTAACGGGCGTCTAAGTCTTGCGTAACAAGAAGTCGACTATAAAACCGAAAAGCTATAATAACTTCTAAGCTTGCTATCCTTAAAGAGAAGCGAGGACGGCCTTGCTAAATATAGAGCAATATAATATATATATATGTGATATATAATATATATATATATATATATATATATATATATATATATATATATTATCCATATAAATATGGAACTTTAGTTCGAATGTAAAGTTATCAGTGAAGTAATAAAATCTCATTTATTTATTGTCCAACAATCTCTAGTTTGCACAAATCACTTCTTAACAGTTTGATTATTAGTGGAGATTTCAATTTGAAACATACGTTATGGGGTTCCAGAAATAACGCGGACAAATGTAAATTGCTCTTTGAGGGAGGTAAGAATTCAAATGCAATAATAATATAATAGATATATTATGAATAAATAAAACCAGAAGAGTGTTTTGATCTATAATCTATGTGATAATTCGTTGTTTCCTTTGACAATTTGTCGTAAACTAATCTGTAAATAGTTGTTGTAGTATTAGTAGTAATACGGTGAGTTCAATGTGCAAGACATCCAATTGAAAGGATCTAGAGACGAGAAAAAAGTAAAGAAATAGTGTTTAATTTTGGCAAGCCTATGACTTCTGCTCATTTGGAGATAATGTTCCTTCCAAACAGGTTTTATGTAAACAATCATATAGTGAGAACAGGACAATTTTTCTGCAAAAATTTCGGAATATTTTGATAAGGAACATTATATAATCATCGGCATAACAATTTTATTGGGAAGTTATCGCTTCAAGCTTTTATTTGTGATTTAAAAACTGCTTGTTAAGATTTCAGAAAGTATAAAAGTTTGAATTGCAATCTTAGTAATCATATCGTGGTGTTTTTCAGTAAGCAAAAGTTTGACACTTCTTTGAGACGGAGGTTCTCAAATTTCCCCGAAGTCGGTAAAAAACTGTATGTTTCTTCTCTTCGCACAACACGTTTAGTAAAGCTCAGTTTTCATCCCTTTGGTACTTTGGATTAGTTAATATATATACACATCTATATCTATCATACAAAAGCATATAACTTCATCAAGTGTTAATTCAGACAAAAACATTCAAAATTGAATACATTATGGTTACCAATATTTATATTAATTTTTACAGTCATCTTGATAGCAATGTTGTATTTCCAAGATTTAGTTAAATTTTTCACAATTTGTAAGAAAAACACAAGTTTTTTTTTTCTTCATTTTCTTTAAACATGTACTCATTTTTGCTCGCCACTGTAAGTCATTATACTGGTATAATACTACTGCAGGCTAAATTTACCGCTAACGAGGTGTGGATCATAAACAAGAGCTGGCAGTACATTATATTATTCCTTTCGTAGTTATACCCGTATCTTTATTTGACCTTATACGATGTATTCACCAATGCACTTTGTTTTAGTAGATAAACCATATTACTCTATCTTAGTTAATGTATATTTTTATAATACTGGTATTAAAATATGTAATACAAACATAATACTTTTTTAACTCGCTAAAATCCAAATATTTTATTTATTTTCAAAACAAGGAGATGTCATACAACGTGTAGGATATTTGAAATGTATGTACGCACAATAGCATATGTATGTATACAGCTTATGTAAAATTGTATATGAAGACGTTTATATAATGCTAAGTTTGTTCGTAAAATTGCCTCTGTATTTTGTGTTCAGATGTGTTCGCGTGTTAAATGGCAATTCATTCAACTTTTTTTTTAGACAAAAATTACAATTCAGTTGTTAGATTGTTAATTTAGATGAAAAAATTAAAGTTATTTTCACTTCAGTATAGCCAATCTATGTCTGATCATTTCAGAGACACAAATTAGATTGTCAGACAGTATCTGTATATATCATGGGCTATTGATTACGTACATATCACTGATTGATAGAGATTGATATCGATACCGTTTTCAGAGGAATGTAGACCTACCACTTTTAATAACAAAAGGCATTTCCTTTTTTCAAAATCTTAAGACTTGTTCACCTTCAGAGTTAGTTCTTCAGTGCGCTCTTAATGTTCCCGCCTATGAGGCAGCTGAAATATTTTTTTGTCACTCAACAGACTGCTGCCTTTGTCCGGCGGCTTTTCGTTAATTTATGCGGTCTTAATAGCATTTACATGCCCATATGCAGCATCACTTGTATAGTCGGTCACATTAGTCACATGTAATGGCGCTTCTTTAAGAAAGAGTGGGAACGAGGCATTTTTTTTCCTCTGGATGTGAAAAGTGAATGCTGTTTGTGAAGTGATTTTGGTCACTGCGTGTAGCGATAAATGTAAGTGGAAATATGTAAATGATATGGAAAATAGATTATACCTTTTTATTGCATCGCTGTGACCAAACTTATATGGTTGATTCACCGATAATGTTTACGCGAGAACAGTTTGTCCCTCTGTAAGTTTGATTGTTTACGCTCAAAACACATGCGCACCCATATGTGGACATTTGATGATAGGTGTTAATCACCTTGGGATCTTTTAATCTAATCCATTCAGAGGAGGATATGGCATAAATCAGTAAAATAAAGTTACCAACACCTCATCGCTCAATGTATTGAAGTAAATGCATATAAAAATGACTGTTTTCGTATTATGTTCTCTTACAGAATATGTAGTTATGTACAAATTTTATAATATTTTATACAAATTATATTATATTATATTTATATGTTCACATAAATTGAAACCATGATCATTTAAAATTCATCAAATTTATAGGAAACTGCAAAATGTATAAGCTTATTGCCAGTGAGAATTATACTTGTTCACAACTTACTCACTTACTTGTTCAAAAATTCAGAGTGACATTAACATATATGTAGATGTAGAATTGGTATACCATTTGTGCAAGTAGAGTTCTTAATTTTGATACCGTTTTAATAATATATGAGTAAATATTTGGTTCACTACACATATGAGACTCAAGAATAACGCTGTCAGGGCAAGTAAATTTAAGTAATGGCTTAATTAGTAATTAATTATATAGAGAAGAAATAATATGCATACATATATTCTGAAAATAAAATTAAAATTGCATAACAATCAAGTAGTTTCATTAAATTAAGTTGTCCTCTATTTCGATATTCAGCTCGACTATCAACCCATATTGACTTTGCCTGCAATAAACTCTTCATTATCGTTAAATCTTATAAAAAAAATTCAAGGCAACAAGCTCAAAAATTGCTGATATGGCTATAAAACTGTTTATTTTAAGACATTAAATTACCACAGAAGCTGACTTGATAATCTCATCATTTAAGTCTGTGCTTAAGTGGGATATTATAACAGAGATGTAAAACTACAGTGACTCCAATTAGTATTCGACTGTAATACCTTTATTTCTAATTATTTGAGCTAGTCGATTTGGAATAGAGCCAACTAGTTTTTGAATTACACCAGATAAGATTTTGTCCCATTAAGTCATCAAAGCGGTTTTCAAATCAACTTTATTCCGGATATTATAATTCCTTATATTTTGCTCCAAAATATTTTACTCTTTTGGTGCGCTTTTATATTCGTTTGCAAATATAAATCTCTTTTTTTCATTGATGGTGCTAATAAATGGTTTATTTCATCCAACTATTCCATGGTAGCCAGCATCGTACAACACATTTCTTACTGTGTTTACACACATGTCGACTCCTAATTCATTTTGAATTTCAATGTGAATTTGTGTAGCACATTTTTTGGATCTTTCTTCACTTTTTTTTAAATTGCACGCTTTTCTCTGTTGTTAAAGATGTGTGGGCGACCAGATCTAGGAGATCTAGCTATACTGCGTGAAATTCTTCGCACTTGCTTTGTTGCTTCTTTAGATTTTTGACCCATTTTAGCTAAAATCACTCACTCGCGTAAAACTTCGATGTAAATGAACTGTCAGATTATGTTTACTGTAATGAACAACGACTCTAACTTCTCTTTTTTACATTTTTTCTGAAAGAAATTCTGTTACGTGGAGATCAGATTTAAAGACAATTGGTTGAGCGAATACTTTTTGGAGGTTTAAATTGTACTCTTGTGAATATTGTTGTAGTTTATTTTGTTAAAATTTCAGGTTTTGTTATTTTCTTTTGTTAAACTCTACTTAATATTAAACGCAAAATAAAAATATGTACACATGATTTTTGTACCTATCCTAGTTTTTTTTATGAATATTTTCCTTATTACGTTTATGAGCGAAAACTTATTGGAGTCAATGTAGATGTTACGATGAGGACAAATCGTATTAACATGCTCTATCGGCTGTTTAATTTATGGGTATTTCCCTTATTTGACCTCTGTTTCTGGTGTGATGCAGAAACTACAAAAAATGTGATAAAAAATGACTTAGAGAAAATAAAATATGAAATGCATTTTTATATTAATTGTTTCACTGAACGTCTTGAGTTCTTATACTATTTGTAACAAGTAACGAAAATATCAGTTTTTTCTTCGGTGGCTATTAATGTAATTTAACTTCTACTTAACCCTTGACATCAATAAGCAAAAGTAAGGATATAAGAGTTAAAGAGATTACTTTTGAAAATCTGCTGGAACTGACATAGAATAAAACCTAGAATAAAACCGTTACAATGCCACATAAAAAAGGATTTGACATTTTTAGTCCTTTGGTTATTTATAATAATTGAAATGTAGAACCCCAGAAAGTTTATTTGTAGGAATTGCTAGACAAGAACAAATAGGTTTTCGAAGAATCTTTTACGACCAGTGATTAACAGGCGAAATAAGATGTTGCAGTTTAAGCGGATAAAAATACATTAAAAATGATTTACATATTAACATATAAATATATATATATATATAATTAATTGAGGTGAGTTTATGAGATTTCAAGGAAAACCACATTAGAATGTCGAAACATTGAATAGTACAAGCCCATCATTCACTGACATTATTTCAACGAAACGAAGGAATGTCTACCAAAGTAGGTACAAACTGTCGCATGTTATATGGTTTGCATTTTTAGTATCCTTGTATATGCAATTCTACTTTTTCGTGAAAAGAAGTCGAATAGGAAAGTGTTGTGGTGTGTGAAGTGATAATATTGATTGATAAGTAGTTTCATTTTGCGAAATATATTTATTCATATCATATCATAAGGTATAGCTTTTGCTTTTTTGAATGTTCAAAAGAAAAAAATGAGTCCAAAAGAAAGCTAATGTCTATATCGTTAGCAATTGCTAGAGTTGTGTGTTTTATTACAAGTAAAAGGGCTTTTACGGACTCCGATCGATGAAATTTGGGAAACAGTAACTCGAAGGAGGTGAGAAAGGTACGATTCCCATGAAAGAGAACGAATTATTAAATAAAAAGCAGATTTATTTGCTACCTTAGCATTTTCTTACTTGTTTATTTGTATTGAATTGAATATTTTCAACATTAAACAGTGTTCATAGGTCACATAATAATAATAATAATAATATAATGGTAATTATAATAAATAAGAAATAAAAAATAAGTTAGTTGCATTGCTTACATCCATTTAAAACTAGATTTTGTTTATTAAATATATATTTTTTATATGTATGTATGTTACTATAAGTTATTTTAAAGTACATAATGGGTTTTACTATTAACATGCTCGTTTATTTCTTGTCATTATTACTTGCCGATATAACTCGAAAAACAAAAACCAAAATAAGCAGGGTGGCATTCGCTACATACATATTATTTAAATGGTAACTTTTAGATATAACTACATATTCTTTATGTATGTATATATTACATAATATATACATATATAGAGATAAAATTTATAGAAATATTCGAGATATATTTGAAATAGAAAATTTGTAATACTTCGTTTTTAGTCTTTGAATGCATGCCTTTCTTACTTCTTGTTGAATTCTATTTTATGTTTATGTATACTATTTTCAATAAAAGAAGAGTTCTGTTAAGTGTTTTCTTTAACTTCGTGTATTTAATATAGAGTATATGCAGCTATGACTATAGACATATACATTGTATATTGGCCATACACATATATGTACATATATATAGTGTACATATATAAACATATTTTGTTAATCATTTGTTTCGAAATTCGTTAATTGTGTCGTGGATATTGAGAGCATAAAACAATTTCTGCGTTAATTAAGTAAAGCGTGTCCCTATGTATAATAATGGAGCTCGCACATTCTTCAAAATTGTTTTTAAAACTATGTTGTTTGTTTTGTGTGCACATTCATGTACATTCTTTATTTTTTCCTTTCCGTGTTTCGATAAAAATGTGTTCTTTTTTGTATTATTATTTTCATTGCTCAAATAGTAATTATGTAAAGAACAATGCATTTAGACTTTACGAGTATGTTGATAGCATTTTTTAATCATAACGAATCTTTGGATTTTAGATAACAAATCAGTTTCAAATGCTTTATGAAAATAATTTTTAAATTGGCAAACTAGAAAAACAGTCAGTTTGGAAAAACTGATATTATAGCGATCATTTTGAACAAAGACAATGTTAAAAAAAGTAATTTCTTTCTGAATATAAGAAATATCTATAGAAAAATTGTTAACGCATTCAACAAGCATGCCAAGTTTTGTTTTCAGGCACAGGTTTGGCAATTCGTCTATACAACAGTAAAATAAAAGTAAAATAATTCGATCAATATATATACGAGTACATGTATAAAATTTTTGTTGAAATGAAATAACACTCTCATTTACAAAAAGTAAGCAATCACTCAAACAGCTATTGTATAGAACAATTCAAGCGTAAGGCGGTTTGAAAATAGACCGCACATATAATACAGTTTTTTAATTAGTTTTTGGTTCTGTTTACACATTCTTTACTAAAATCCTATATTTCTTCTTTTCTGGAATCTACTTCGATTGCCTTTAATTTTGTTAACTCCTATTTTTATTATTTCTGGAAGTTGTGAAGTTGTTGTAGGTAAATATCCAAATGTTTTTAAATCCTCATTAAACCCAGCATTTTCTTCAGATACAAATTCATCATTACTCACTGCATCGTATCCACCTCTAATGGTATCATCTTCAACGTAATTGTTTAAATTTATTGATTTTACATTATAATTCCTAGTTGGTTTTGTTGGAGCTGTGTCTTGTGTTGATACAGTTGTTAGGACTTGAAGCGGTTCTGCAGTAGATACAGGAGGATTTAATGATTTTTTGTTATAATACATTTTGTCTTCGCTACCCAATAAATTTGTTACAATTTTATTTGATTTGGTGCTACTCGTGCTGTAGAAACTGCTAGGTTGAATATTTTTTGTTACATTTTTTTCGCTTGATGTTTTTTCCGTTGGAAACAGTTTGTCAATGTTAAAATTACTACTCATTTTTCTACTTCTATTTCTATTATTATAGTTTAAATTGCTACTATTGTTTCTACTATTTCTATGATTTGTTGTGGTTGGTGTAGACGCTGTATTCGTTGATGTAACACTGCTGCTGCGAGTGCTGGAAATGGCTACAAATAGTTTACTACTACCCATATTTCCGGTTTTGTAATACTTTGTATAGTTACTTTTATTTTTATTATTGGTAAAATTACTACTACTATTACTATTTTGATATTCAGTCATACTGTTATCCAAATAATTTGGCAAGACATACGTTAAACTTGCACTATCATTTGAGTATTTAGTATAATGATTGCGATAAATAACCGTGTGCATAGGTATCCTACTATTATTTAAAGCAGAATTTTGAAAATTAATTGTTTCTGTGTTCAAATTGTTTTCCACATTGCCAGTGTTGTCTGTGGTCGGAAAGTAATCTTCTTCTTCATGAGCACTAGAATTGAAGCTTGGAGTCAAAGCCTGATCGTCAGTATACTGGCTCGCTGGGTACAATGTATTGAATGATGACTCATCAAGCGATGGTTCTAATGACGACGAAACATCTAAGGCAGTGGTAGAATACGGAATTACAGTGGACCAAGCAGTTGGTTCAAACTGTCCTGAAGGAGACGAATCAATCGACACTGTGGATGATGACGACATTTCATTAAGCAGTGTTACTGATGTTGGCTCGCTTGAAGAATTACCTTCAAAAGTAACTGCAACATATGGTTCTATAGTGGATCTTAACAACATTTTAGGGAATGATGACAAACTAATATCGTCTTCAGTCGTTAATGACATGGAAAGCGAGGGTAATGTTGATGAAATTGCAGTTTTTTCGATATATTTTGATGTAGATGTGGATGAAGAAGTCCCAATTGACTTTTGTTGTCTTTTTAAAGTTCGTTTATTTTTTAAGTCTTTTATGCTGATTGATGGTTGTTGACGATTCTTGTATGTATTTTTTCTTCTTCTACCCGTTGTGCTTTTAGGCAATTCCAAAAATAATTTATCTTCAAGTGATGAATCCACAGGTGTTGAAGAAGATGAGGGCAAAAACATAGCGGACGTTGAAGCTAAAATGGACAAAGTTGGAGATGTTATTGAAGCGGTAGTTGGGATTTCAGAACTCGCTCGCTGCATATTTTTCGTTGATTGATGCTGGAGTTGCTGCTGATTATTGCGTAACCATCGCTCACGCAGATTTTGTTGACGCCGAGCAGTGGAATTAAAATTGTCATGATGATGGCGTACTGGATGGTGTTGTGCCGATTGTGTATCCTGATATACGTTGGATAGCTGCGTGACTGGCTGCTGCTGTACATTGTTGCTGTGGTTATGATGATTTCTATGGTTATTATTAGTGCTACTTAAATTACTATATCCTTTACGACTATTACTGGTACTGTTATTACTTAGGTTGCTATTATGGCGGTTTGGTTGTCGATTTCGGGCAGCTCCCGCTCCACTAATATTTGATTTTCTCTCTTCTTTAGTTCGGTTTCTGCCCCTTATTGACTGTCCGTTTCTCATGAAACTCGGCTCTCCATTTTCGACTAGGATGTTGGATTTTGACGATGATAATGGGGATGAAAATGAATTTCTATTCACAGACTTCCCAGTTGGTAATGTCTGTGGTAATGAATGTGAGAATGGCGGTATGTGGTGTTTGAAGGCATCTTGATTTTTGAAGTATTGATCGGATTTAACTTTCGAGAACAAATAACAATCATTCTTCACTTTCTTTTTAGGACCAATTGCTTTGCCTCGATGTGTGAAACCAACCCGTCGACTAAGGTCGACTGTTGAACGAAATTCCAAATAACCGTGCGACATTGTTTCGTTGAAATAGCAAGTGTCCTCCAGAGTTTTCTGAAAATAAAAACAATGCGTTGACAATTTGATGTTAAATATACTTCGAAATATGGTATTCAAAATGTCATAACTTATAGTTTGTTTTTAAAAGGTTCTCTATACATTTTTTTTCACTTTAAAATTTATAAAGGGTTGTGTTTCTGTGGAAATAACTTGTCATTACATGTGAGTTTGATTTTTATCGGATAAGAGGGTAGAGTAAAATAAAATACATAATAAAATCAAGATGGAGTGGTAAGTATGAAAAAATCTTATCCGAAATAATACTTGGCTGACAAAATAAAAAAAAAAACAATTAATGATGATTTTTGTTGAAAGGAAACTAATTAAGTTTCATTGATCATACTTTCTTATAATCGCCTAAGTGGCTAATAAAAACAGTACAAAGCATTGTGTCATGTAAGATAATCTATTTTTGTTATGAAAATAAAGTTAGTGAGACCACTAAATACGGAAAAGAAAACAAAACTAAAGAAAATACGACAGTAAAAACTGACTGATATAAACATGTACGCTCAGTTGAATGAGTATAGTCTTCGTCCATTACTAAGAAAGTGTTGCTACTAAATGTTCTCGAATGTTCTTTCCTTTGACAGAAAAATAATGTTTCACAAGGTTATTATTAGCACAATATTGTGGTTAACAAAAGTCAACACGTATCCAAAATTGTAAAAAATAATTAATAGGATTGGTCTTTTTCGCATTTGTGAAATTAGCCTGAAAACTCTACAGATAACGCAAAAAAAAACACAACATTCTTTTACGAAAATAAGCTAAGTTTAAGCTGATTGTGTAATTTATGTACATCGCAGTTCTCATAATAGAAACAGGTAATCTTTTTATAAATTAAATCCTATTTATAATAATCGACAGCAGATGGATTATATTTTGTTTGTTTCGTTTTCGTTAAAAACAATTTTAGTTGTTTAAATCAATCAATTTTATCAAATATAATGTTAACGTGTCAACGGGCCTCATAAAATAGGTAGCTGTCATGTTCGTGTTTACACATGCTGATCAAAATACTCGATTGTACTACGTATGGATATTTTAGACTAGTTAATATGCCAGATACGTTAGCGTTTGCGGTAACTTAATTATTGACTATTGCATACATTCTTCTTAGTGGTCAAAAGCAGTTTTTCATGTTGACTAATACATGAAATGCAGAGTCTGTGCAACATCATGTAAATCAACAGGAATTTTCACATTTTGTCGAAATGATTTATATGCTGATAAATAATTGTACGCTGAAGTTCTGTGGATTGAAGTATTTTAAACGAAATGTGGCGTCATCACGCTTTAACCAAAGAATATAACGATAGGACGTGTTCGGTACAAAGATACTCATTTAAGTTTCCTCTACTAAAAATCAAAATCATTAAACTCATATTAATTTACTTAATTCCGATACACGGTCAAAAGTGATTACGAAATAGACGTAATATAAATTAATTACATATATTTTTTATGTAGATTTCTTTAATTTTATAGTGCGTATTTTTCATATTTGAGATAATACCTTACAAATTAAATAAAGATTACCTAAAGGAAAAAGATGTGCTTAGTGACGAAAGTTCATGTATGTTCAATCATTGTACACACAAGTATTCAATGTACAGGTATCTATCGATAAAAGAAGTTAAAAAAATGAGGAGGATTGGATGATAAGATAAAATTCCATAGTATTATCGGCGCAATCGAAAACCTGGTCGTCTTAAGAGGAACGACAAATCTCTGTAATGAATATTTACTGGTCGATTGATTTTGATGATTAGACACAAAATTCCTTAAGTTTGGTTATCTAAGTGATGTTGACAATTTTAATTTATTTTGATAAGGAATAATTGAATTTGTGGCTTCTGCATAGGAAACTCTCGTCATATTACGCGCAAAAACTTGTTTTTATAAATGATTCACAATGGGAAATTTAAGTTAAAGAAGATTAGTTTCAGTGCGATGTAAAAGTAAATCAGTTATGCATTTTTGGAAACCAATATTCCAAGTCATTTCTTCTTTTTCTTTTATTCTTGGCTACAACACTATTCAATATTGATATAACAATTTTTCCAATAAACAGTTTTTTGAAAAAAAAAAAAAAAAAGACTCCAAGCAAACTATTTATTATTGACAGATCGATAGGTAGTCAAGAAGCAAACTGTAAGCACATTTACAACAAAGATTTAAAGGCAGTATTTTTATGGCGAACCCTTCTTTCACAAATGTGCTGTATATCTTCCAGTTAACTATAAAATTAAAGTATTGAAATAAAGTCCTGCTAAAGTTGGGTACAATGTTTAATATTCTATAACACGAAATCTTTAAATTTGTTATTACTTGTCATGTGATTCATCTATTGTTTTACTTATTTAATAATTACTACTACATTTTGTACCTTCGCTTTTTAAATTATAAATATATATTTTTTAATGTTTCAACATAAAACCCTCCACAGCATTATTACTTTTATGTATTTTATTTAACGTTTGAGGAGCCTGTTAAATAAGAAATTTTTATCTCATATGAATTGACGGTAAATTGATCAACTTGTACTAATCTGCAAATATATGGGTATTCTTACTGCCATAGACACAAACTGTAAAAATGGTATTTATCTATACCACAGATATTTCAGTACATTTTAAATACAAATTGAACCAAGATGAACAACTTTAAGGTGCGCCTGAAAAAAAACCGACGTACAGTCTTACGTTGTATTTGTTTAAATTGTAAACGTAATACACATTCTTGAGAATTTATTTACACCAGAAGAAGGGTGTGATAGGACAGCAAAGTTCGAACATAACGGAAGCAACATGAAATTCCTTTTTCTTTCTTTTATTTTGTTGAAGTTAGTTTAAGTGCAAATTTATGTACTGTCAATGCACCACCTCTTAAGTTTAACCTACATTCCATACATATGTTTTTAAATACAGAAATAAAAAAAAAGCAATATTCTCTTTTTCCTTTAGGGGAATTTAAATGTAAAATTTTTTAAGGGTACAAGCAACTTACATACACATCCAATCGTCGCATTTATTGTTTGAATGTACACACAAACTAATGGATATGCAGTAAATAAAACATATGTAAGGATGAAAATCTTTAAAAATGACTAATAATAATACAAAAAAACTAATACTAAAATTCAAAGCCTACATGATTTTAAAATGTTTCAAATCTCAGACAATTGTGATTAGTATTCTATATTATGTATATGCATTACTGACTTTAAAAATAACTCAAAATCGTTGCAGCTCTTTCGCTCTTGAAGTAATAGACGACTTTTGATCAAAAATGAAATATTTCTTGTTCTTAAAGGAACAAGAAAATGTTTGAAAAACAATTTAATATAGTAAATATATTTTTATTTTAGTTTTCACATTTCTTTGGTAGAGAAATGTCATTTCTACCAGCAGTATCTATGTATATGAAACATATCGTGATATTTTGATGTTTTTTTATTTATTTCTTTTATTTTCGGAAATTTCAATTGCGCAAAGATGTATGCCATTAAATGGAGATGGTATATATCGAAGTTAAAGTTTCTTATAAAGAATTGACATGATTTCAATGAATTATCTTTTATTCGTCTGATTGTGATGAACTGAATAGATTCAGGTCGTATTAAAGAATTCAATTGTGTAATATTCAATTCTCCTAATTGGATTTAAAGATGATCGTTACTAAACATGGAGGAGTTTTTTTGTGATTCTATGCCTATGTACAAGAACATTTAAATCACGAGTTAATGAAGGGTCTTAAGAAATTTGAATATATATAGGAACCACAGGCAAGATAGCTAAAATTTTATTTTGAATTATTAATGTTTTATTTATATTATCATCGATGAGAACAAAAATATATAATCCGATATTATAATTGAGAGAATTTCTTTAAATTCGTTGACTCGTTTTCTCCTACATGTTTGACTTACACTGGAATCATTTCACTTACATTGGTATAAATAAGATTAAATAAGCAGAATTCTCGAGTCAATAATGCCTATAAACGTAATTTTTGTGTAACCCGTTATCAGGCATTTACATTTCTAATTTTATTGTTTTAAAAAGAAAATTATTTTAGTTTTAAGAAGAACATGCATGCAGTTAATTTTTTAGCTAAAATATTGATTTTAATTTATAATATTAATTTTAGAAATATTAAATAAATATCTAGTTTGGAGTACAAACATTTTATATTTTTTCCTTTTACATTGTACAAGTTCGAATTTGAGTTTAATTGTACATCTTAGCGAATATATGTACGCTCAGTTTATATCTCCTCACATATCAGTTTATCAATGCTGTTGATCTTAAAAAGAAATACATTACTCTATATAAGAACGAAAAAAAAAACATAAACAAAGATTTAACTGAACATGATTTGGTGAGAAACATAGGAGTTAACACCACAATATAGTATATAGTATAACACAGGAAAATGTTTAACATCCAGACCAACCCACCATCGAGGCTGAAATGGCGAATACAACCCCATACCACAAACGAACAGCATCTACACACCGATCTGAACACACATCTGTTAAGACAAGACATTGCTAAATTGGAAATAATTCACATGTGAACATTCAAAAACTAGGTGAGACAATTTTTTATACTTTGGGCCCCTGTTGTTGAGCCGACAACTACATATATAAATATATTCATTATAGTCTTAAGATTTACAATTTTCAAATTCTAAATACCTTTGTTCAATAAAGAAAATTGAAATTGAACATCGTGTACACGAATAAAGTAATTAAATGATGTGAATGAATTTCTAAGCAATATACATAGAAGAATTTTCGTCAAAGCAATATATAATAGAAGAATTTTCGTCAAATTGTGTAATATATTATAATTACCATGCCGACAAGTTTCCAATATTTGTCGAAACAAAGATACATTTTTGTTTCTTTTGCATACAGCGTAATTTTTAACTTTTCCGGTCCCCAAAATTTTCCTGTGCCTACTATCGTTATATTTTCTGCAGGAGAAAGAATAAAAATATAATAAGGGTTAATTAATTAAAGAAGATATAAATTCAAACAAAAAATATTGTTATCTAGTTTAACGTCAATTATTCAGATAATATAAAAAGTGTCCAAGATCATATTTATACTAAAACATACCCTCTTATATGCATGTAAATGCAGTTATGTATGTTAATGGAATGCTAATTCACAAAATGAATGCTATGTGTATTTATTTTACAAAATTTGCGGGAGCAGACTTTCAGTTAATTTCCCCCATAATCTAAAATGATTTAAGTTTTTGTCATCTACAATAATGCGCATCCAACCTTCTCTATCCCCAGCATGCTCCTCAGATTCTTAACGTTGAAATCGTCGACGACGGGACTATACGATTGCAGAAACAAACGTCATGTTTACACTCGTCTTGAGGTATCAATATTTGTTTTTCATTAAAACTGATCTCTTGACGGTGCTCACAGGCCACACTAAGCAGTCACCACTACTGGATAGATTTATTTCTCCCCCGTCGTCAGCTCCCCCTCCATACATTTCGAGGCCAAACACGGTGTAGGAGCTATGATGTTTTCATTTGCACTCTTCTGCTGATCTGAAATCATTCCCCCCAACGTCTTTTGTGGAAAGTCTTGATGGGCTGAGCATATTTGTTATCGCGTCGCCAATGCTCAGTCAGTCACGTCACAAATACACTTGCATTATACTTGTGGTTGTGTAAAGGATCGATTCATCAGAAACAAGATGGTATTGCGTAAAAATCTCGATTTTGAGTTGATGATGATGATGGAGGTATATTTACACTAAAAGTCACACTCACACTGCATGAGCATCTATTGAATGAAGAGATTGGAAGTGTGCTAAGTAGGAACCTGCACTCACCATAAACATACCTCTTCCACCTTTTGGTTATGCGACAACGATGAATATGTATGGATGCTTATAGTTTAGGTTATTGAACTGCCTGGTAATTAAATTTATGCCTTTTTGCATACCATGCAACTTGCTGAAACCATACTCATATGGCATGGCTATAGGGATCGCAAAGCAGAACACCAGTATGTAATCATATACGATTGGGGGTGGTTGTGATTTGTTCGGTATACATATGCGATAAGGAGTGTTCAATTACGGGCCTTTATGGAACCTTTCCGTTTTGCTTTCGTTATAACAGTGCATTAAAAGTTTAAGACAAAGTCTTAGTTTCAGTATCTAAGAAAACCTTAGATTTTAAAATGACATATAGGTACATATATACATATTTATACCTTTATTATCTTAAAGATATATTTTCTATGAAGGAACATAAACATTTTAAGCTACGATCAGCATAAAAGTGCTATTTAAATAAAGATAAACAGATTTTAAACAAATATCTTAAATTTAATTTTGAAGAACAATGTTATTGACAGTAATTAATTGCATGTGAATAAATTATCCTACTGGAATTCCCAAATACTACCAATGCTTACTTACACATGGAATGAAGAAAGGGCGGTTTTTGTACACAAATAGTAGTAGTACTGTAGTACTGTAGTTATCGTTGTTTATTTATTGGAATTGGTTGTCTTGAGTTATAAACTTTGAAATTAATTTCTTTGACGTGTATATGCACATCAAATTAATTGGAGAAAGTTTCTGTGCAGTTGCTTAGATCAGATGTGTCACAGGAATTTATATGTTGCTAAGGTATACATAATTTGTTATTTATGAATTCGAAAATTCAAACATTATTATTCAAACATATGAATATTAATCTTAAAAAGGTTGTACTGTGTGGGTGTGTGTATGCTTTGAATATTACTTTTATTTGTGAAACATCGTTCATTAAAACTTGAATTGTAACTCGAAAATGTTTACTTTCTATTTTAAGGTGACTCAATTATTAATATGTATAACAACGTTTTTTTAGTCATCGGGTTATACTATTCTTATATTTAGAAAGTTTTATTAATCATTAAAAATATAATAAATTGTATATTATACATAAGACATCATTATATATTTCTAATTTATTACATATATCACTGCATTATGTCAATATCAAAACTTTATTACAACTTATGACCACAGTCAAAAAAACAAAACAACGCTTTTAAGTTATCATTAAAAAAAACAAAACACTTTGAAAGATAAAGAATCGAACAAAGATGTAAGGAAATTTTGAAGAAATTTTAAATTAATTTAATTTTTATTTCATCAATCAATTTTATTGTACGTGAAAAGAAAATTTTATAATAATTGTATTTGCTAAAAAATTATAACGCTGGCCTCCTTACAACTTAAGAAAACGGTCGCAGAAATGGCTGATTACCGTTTCGTAACATTTTAATATAACTCCTTGTACAAAAAGAGGAAAAATTAAAATTATTTTGAACACATATGTCTGTTTTTTATTGCATATGCATATATATTTTCAATAGTTATCGCTTATCTGATTAATATAAATATTCCCATTATTGTGTACTAAATTAATCTTGAACGCATGATTGTTCTATTAGTAATTTACTGGGAGCTTTAATATTTCTTTTCAATTACATGTTTAGTGAGGGCGGTCAATGGAACGTAAATTTAAATGTGCCCCAATAATGAAATTTTAATCGTGCAGATCAAATTATACCAACAATTTTAATGAGTCCGGTCGGAAACCAAAAAAGTGATGATCTAGTGTGAAGTGTGGGAAATCGACACCACGTTACATTCTTTCACATTCTACCATTGGTATGGCACATACTGATTGCGATACATCATGACGTGAGAGTGATTTAGGCTCAAGCGTTATCCATATGCAGATGCATATGTATGTAAGTATACATCTACAAGAAATTTCTTGTAATAGTTTGTTCATTTTATTAGTGAACACAAATTCCTGGAAACGTGACAAAACATTAATTTCTTTTACAAAGCAATGAGCTGGGAGTGCAACTTAAAGTTGGTCGCAGAGGTTGTATTTGTGTGTTAAATGCGTCGTATTTGTTGTACACATATGTATATATACTTGTCGGTTGTTGATTTTATTCTTATTGAGTCCTTTAACTTTGAAATTAAATGAATTATTTTATAAGTTGTAAATATTTTCGTTTTTTATACAATAATGATAACAATATATTAAAAAATTATTAGTATGATATAACTTTTTTAGATTCTATATATTTAATTTTACGGGGAAAAGCCTTAATTCAGTATTTGGGTTTTCAGGTTGAATTTGCCAAACTAACATATCTCGGTTATTGATATTTAAAGCATTTAGTTTCGGCTATGAATAAAAATATGGGACATGTTCTCTTTTTATGTTTTTATTGTTGCGGACCGCTTTACTAAATTATAGACTAAATTATAGACTTGTTTTATTCAAGAAAATTTTAAAGTTAAAGTCACGTGGTGTTCTATGGATTTTCTTATGTTAATATATGTACATGAAAGTTCATAATAGCAACAGTACGGAGTAAAGAAGATAATGGTACAAAACTTAAAGAGAAGTATTGTATCCAAATCAAACGCTTTTCTCCCTGATGCCCATAGCTAATAACTTCATTAGCATAAACTGGCATTCACATTTAAGATGTAAGTATGTATATATCGACGAGAGAGATATGCTACTCAGGCATGACCCAAAGTGTCGGAGCAGTCAACAAATTGCATGAAAAGCGAATGTACATTTGCACATTGGGATACATCCACAAAAATAAAACAACTACAAAATACCAAATAGCCATTCTAATCACAATTAGTACTAACAGACACACTCAAGCAATTTATTGTTGATGCATTCGCTACGACCGATATCGCAATAAATTAAGGCACTTTAGATACGCATAAGCTTTGACTCGCTCGGGTAAACCGTATCGCACGTTGATTAACGTCTAGCTGAAGCAGCGGATACGGTTATGAGTAAAAGTTACTTTGGGAGCCTATGCGGATGAGATAAAGGCATTCGAACAGGAGGCGTCCGCAAAGACCTTCTCTAAAACTGGTTCATGATATATGCACATTCAAAAGAAATGTAAGTTTATATAAATATAACCATGCATAGATATGGCTGTTGGATTAAAACAAGATGCTTCGTGGAATTCATAAGTGGAACTAAGGTCGGATTTTTCGTGAAAATAGTAATTGCTGCATTAGAAATAAAACAACGCAACTCACTCTTCTAAGAATATTTTTATAAATAATTAGGAATAAGTAGACATATTTTAACAATGCAAAAACTTTAAATACATTTATAAAAATTTAAACAAAATTAACATTTTTGAAGTTTTTTGTTATTAGTTTTTGACATTTCAATTTCACAAAATCGTAATTTGCAAATTTAAGGTTCAATAATTGTTTTTCATATAATTTCGACATAACTCTGATTCAATACTTGATATTAGAAATGTGGTGCCTAAGTAAGTTCTATTTTCCAGTGGGTTTTAATAGAAACGTTTTGTCTTCTGCAATAAGATTTCATAATTTTATATATTCAAAGTATGTATATATAATATCTTGACGTTGAGAGACTTTAAGCACCAAATATAATTTCCATATGTAAGCAGTTAATGAGAATATAAAAAAACAGTCTAATTTGTTTTAAGAAAAGTTTTTACATATGTATGTACTTTATACATTTATAATAAATGATAATAGGTGTTCACTTTTATGCATTTTACGATATTTTCGTATTTTACTTTTTAAGCAATCAGAAATTGACGTTTACAAATATCGAAACGTATATCGAAAGTATAGTTTTCCCACATAAAATATACATTGAATTTTAATTGTTTTCATCTTCGGTAAGTTATGCAAACGTTCAATTATTTCTCTGTTAACCGGCAGCTTTCACTATAAAGCTATATGTACCCATATGCACACAATTACAACCTGTATAATCGCAGGTTAAAGATGGTAAGTCTTCACAATCACTCATAGTATTGCTCAAATTTTGGGAGAAGAAACGGGAAATATGCTCTTCAAAATATACATAGAGCCTAACCCTCAGTAGTGAAAGTACACAATTAAGTCACACCTCGTCTTCCTTACTCTAAGAATAACTTAAAGAAACAATAAGCAGTCTTAAAATATTTCCCATGTACCTTTTGTGCATTTAAAATGACACATCTATAGGTCACGAGAAAGAGCATCTTTTTAAATGAAGAGAAACCCACACACTACAAATCTAGAGGTTCAACCAAAAACGATTATCATTGTAATGATCATCACGAATATGACGCTCTGCACCGGAGCCTCTCCATGGAGCAAAGCTTTCTACCAAAGACTTGAAATTGAACTCACAATCAGTCCAAGCCATTTCAATAATATTTTTAGGGTTTTCTTTCTATGGAATTTTTATTGCGTCAATTAAGGAGTCGTTTCCGACACTCTATATAGCTATGTTTTGTACTTTGCGCCAGCTAGCATTTCAAATGTTTACAACAGCATGAGCAACGTTAAACGGAATGTAAATTGTTTGATTATTTACTTGTTCAATTTGTCTTACAAAAATCTGCCCGGGTTTTGAATGATCAAACCGTCATTTAATAATTTTACTCTCAGAATCTCAATCTATGGCAAAGTGTTTAAATTTGGAAACAGTTTATGACACAGTAGGGAGCCCTAATTTTAATAAGCGTTCATTCAAAACAGTTAAGAACATAACATTATTATGCTTAAAAAAACAGAAACGAAACAAAAACATGAAAAAAAAAACATTCAACCATTTTTCTTAGTCGTCAATGTATCCATGTATGAGCCTTAATTAGTTAACTCCTTCAACAAAAATGAGGCCAAAACAATTCCATCCCAAAAATCGATTTATTGGTGGTCCAGTTCGTCGACGTATGCTTGTCTTCATTCAATGTTAATCTTTTGCTAATTAAGTGAATGAAACTGAATACATTTACGGCAACTCTACAAAACATTTGTCACTTCAGGGCAGGTAAGCGCAATTGGAAGAACTTTAACTCTTTAAAAATTGCAGTGTATAAATTCATGATACATAGAAGACATTTATATATATACATATATGAAACTTATGTATCTACTAATAGTTTATGTACGTACTATGCATATATTTTTAAAAAATTTGGGGCATTATTTGCAATTTTCTCTCGTTTTTTTTATATTTTTCTTTTAGTTCTTTAAATTTTCGATATGTCCAACAGAAGGAATTCTAAAGGCGGAACCTGTACATAATTAGTGCTGAAAAGGTAACATTGTCCATTAACGACGGTGCGGCTTTGTATTTTAAATGTCAGTACATACATCAATATCTTTTTTACCCAGTTTATTGCCGTAAAGATGGTAGCCGAAAGGTCGCAAAGATCCGATGATCGTGGCGATTAAGTTTAAATAATCATGATGAAGAATGATGATAGGAACAGTGATGAACCGATAGACATCACAACTTGCATTATAAAATCACTCGCATATCTATACACATATTTTAATGTGTATGTATTTTGTATAATACAGTATATATATATATATATATATATATATATATATATATATATATATATGTTGGTATATTTAGTTCTGGACTTCAAGATCAAAAGTTGAATGAGTTTTGCCCGCATAGGTCAAAAGAATGTATATTTTTCACATTTTGTTTCTACTTGATAATTATATTCAAGTTTCTGAGAAATCCAACAGTTCGAAAGAGGATCAATTGATCTTGAAGAGATAATTGTTGCCGGAATGTTTACCACCGACATGCTCATGTTTACCTGTGCGGTAACTCCATGGAACTCCGATATTGGCGCTTAAATTTTCTCTCATTATTGTTACTTTGGGAAGCAAACAGTGACCAAAAGAAATGTAAAAAAGAAATACGTTTTGTATGCTTACGTACATATTGAACTATTGAGTGAAAGATAGAGTGTGTTTTGGGCACAATCTGAAGAAGAGATCCTTGACTTGATCAATTCTAAAGCGTCGAGTATTTATTTATACTTTTTGTATCGATCAGTTTTGTCTTGTCTTTGATTTACATATAAGTATATGTATATACAAGTATGTATAAATTGGAAGTTATTCTATTTTGGGTGAATGTCGGTTGATAAGTTGTTTTCCTTATTTTGTTTAGTATTTTTTGAGAAACCTTAAGGTAACTGAAAACAGTGGTGGAATTTCATGAGATAGTATGAAGTGATTCGATGTGCGAAGGACAAATTGTGTGTTTGTTTAGGTAGGAAGAATAATTGAACATCAATGTCACCCGCAGTAGTTGCGTTACAATAGAGAAGTATTTGTGTTTTACTTCAACTTCCTGCGTTTTGATAGGAGTAATTGTTTACGTTCACCTGTTAAAATTATGTTTCAGTTTTCTTCTGTACATAGTAGGCATATGTTTTATAATTATCTTTGTTTATATATTTTAACATATATGAAAGTTAAATTTAATGTATTACATTTTTTTATCAGACGTTTCTGATTTTAAATTGTTTTTATTTTATATGATATTGCAATTTTATAATGGTTAAATAGTGACTCGTTGTTCATCACAACTTTGCTGTAAATGATAAAATAGAAATTATTATTTGAGCGGTGGTACATTTAATTGTTTATTGATATTACATTGAAACCTCAATAGTTTCTATATTTATTAAAAATAGATAGAAAAATATTACAACACAGTACAGGAATACACAGATTAAAATCCGCACACCACACACCGTCTATTCCCCTTATCTACTTAAATGTGTGCAATTCACAAATATACCTGGCTTCCTCATAAAGCTGAAAAAAAAATCCATTATTTCAAATACCCCGAAAATACACCGAAGTACATATAATACAATCCCAGTTTTTAGAAAATGACCGTTGATGGTTTTGGTAAACCCAGCAACTTACACCTGTCTTTTACATGAGTTTAGCACGCGCTACGGTATTTTTTTTATCCCACAGTGTTATAACAATTAGGGTCCTATTGTTGCGCAGATTAAAGGAAATATTGAAACATTTTATAATTGATTTATCCAACCCTCAAATCTTAACAATGAAAATAGTAAAACATCTGCCGAAAATGCGACACAGGAAGTGTGACAAATTTTCCCTCCGTTGACAATTATCCATTTGAAAAATGTATTGTATATTTTGTAGGATTACTTTGAGGTTAAAATGCTTTAAATATGTGCATGTATGTATGTACATATATTTACTGTAGGTTTTGTGTTACGAGAATTGAGAGAAATCAAATGTTGTAAGGATTAAAATATACTAATCAGCCACGTGTGTAAATAAGTTTTATAATTTTGTTTATGTATAAGTTGGCTAAATAAATACATGATTGATTTATTTCCTAATATAGCTTATATTTTCCAATGATCTATGGTATAACGGTTATTTAATTGTGTCATACAAATAACACTTACATAAAAACACAACACTGAGCTAATGTTTGACACGAGTAAACAAAAGATTAAATATAGCAATTTGGATGAAAATAATGTTTAATAAGAGTTAAGTAAGCTTAGGTTGAGCAGATTTCAGATAGGCAAACTTATTTATTTTAGTTTGTGAATGTGAGCCTTTTTTTTGATTGTAGGTGATTAACAGAATAAGATTATATCAGTAGTTTCCTAGCCGATTTTTGATTCTGCTTTTGAAATCGCATTTTATTGCTGATGACCTCATCTAGTTTTACGCTGCATTCCAAATGCTTTATCGGTTCTCCAAAAGCAATAACATATATATTTCATGAGCAAACGAACTTCAAATGAGCGGCACTTAAAAGAATTCGGTAAGTAAGCGGGAGAGTTTTATGATTGTGGATCTAAATACATTTAAAGGAACAAAATTATAAAAGCCTGCTTAATAGTGTCCTATGCTGAGTTGTACATCAAAACAGAAAATATTAGAACGTTTTCGGTTCTTTAATTTTAACGATTGATATATAAATGCATGAATACTTCATTGCCTATGTACAAAACCTTAAAATAAAGAAATTCAAATATATATAATATTTTTCAAAAACGTACGTATCATTGGAAAATCTTTGATAGAAACGATTCCTTCTGGCGATATATGTATGGGTTTGGAGTGTGCACACTTTGACGTAATTACATAATCCTGCACTGTACATAATGCACCCGAAATCACCACCTGAAATTGAAAACAGGAAAATGGAACGTTATTATAATAATTAACAGCAAAATAATCAAAGTTTATTACTAAACTGCAAACTACACGTATCCGCGAATAGTTCGCTAAAACAAAAACTAATTGTAATGAGCATTTGGTTCTGTTTAACTCGTAATGCATACATATATACATGGATAATATACTGTTAAGATAAAAGAGAGCATCAAATCGCAAATAATTGCATTCCATAATTGTAGTATTTGATAAAACGACAAAAAAAAAATTAAGACGAACTTTGATTGAAAAGAAAATGATTTCTATACATTAAATATTTATATTTTGACTTTGCAAATACAGACCTAATACTATTTTAAAGTTTTAATTTTCAAGTGATTATCTGCGCGTGGTAAGTTTATTCACTAAACCTTCAATAAGTAACTTTTTAGTTAAAAAATCATAAATTATTTGTATGCTTAAATTAGATACACAAAATAGCAAAAAAATTCTCTTTGCTTCAATAGAAATACCTTTACATAGTCATATATCAGCGTGTAAGTAGTTCCAGTATTCGAAACATTTTGTTGGAAGACCAAATTCAAAACATTCATTCCGTTGCCTCGGGCGAAATGGTTTCTACTTGTCTTTACCACTTTTACTGTAACGTCCACAGTTAAGGTCAATGAATAATTTAGAAGAGAAAAATATATATAAATTTGCAACAAAAGTTATATTCATACAAACTCAGTTAATCTTTTTTACGTTATATATATAGGCAGCCCAAATATACACCAATAATTTGAATATTTTAAATTATTACACTTTTTAACATTATGTTACACTAAAACGGTAAAATATATTTCATCGAGCTGATTGGTTTGGAAACACAAGTGAACAAAAACTATAATAATTATTTTTTCTATAATAATAATTTTTTTCACTTATCACGTTAATATAATAAAACGTATTGAAATATAAATGGAGAAACAGATTGAATGGTATTACAGTTCAAGTTCAAGGCTGTTGGTGCTTTTAAGCGTCAGGAACTCAAAGGGAATGAAAAAAACGCAGAGTATTCGAACTCTTAGTGTGTGTGCTAATAAGCGAATGCACGCTTACCTAGTATCATATACATATATTGTATAATATTATAGATGCATTTATAAGGCATTTTACATACGTATATAAAAATTTCCTAATAATATAACACAAATTAACACTAAATGTGAAAATACTTGACTAAGAGCAAAATATTTAAGGTTTTATTATTTTGATAACACATGTTTGTATATATTCTAAATAAAATTACCTTGATGTAGATTAACAGAGAATATAAAAGTATGAAAACATAACTGTAATAGAAACCTTGTTATCAGGTACTATTTTCTGTAATTAAGCATGACATTTAGTCAATGGGAGCTCTTTATGAGAAAAAAAAAACATAAATGTGTATGCAGTGTAATCAATGACATTTTTATTCGATTCATTCTAATGAATTTTTTATTATTTTTTTTTTCTTCATCGTAAGGCATAAAAAAAATCCGTGCACATTATAATCCATTAAAAATCAATTTTTTTATTGACAGCCAAATAAAATGCCATTGAAGGTGACTTGAAATCAAGAGTAACATAATCTTCTCAGCCTCAGCAGGAGACTTTAATCTGATGCCACCAATCCTTATATATTAACCGGCTTACTATTAATGAATCCAAAGATTTCCTTTAAGCGTTTTTTCGTGGGCTTATTTTATTACTCGAATAAAAGAAAGCAACATGCCGCATACGAATAAATGCATAATTTATAAGTAAGCAAAAACAATTCAAAAAATAAATGTTTGCACTTCTGACTTTTAATACATGATCATTGAGAGCATAGAACTTAATATTTGAGCATTGGTGTGTCTTAATTACTTATTGCAAATGAACACATGGAAAAACAATTCCCGAAAAATTCAAAATTGATTGAAAATTGCTTTGTTCATTCTTTCCAAAAGAGAAGATTGTGTGAACAGTAGTGAGGAAAACATTTCCTTATCAGTTGTGCAATTAAGAGGTATTTGGACCGCGCAGCCATGTATATCGTCAATGCAAAAAACTTCACAATGTATTTTAGTAATAGTAAGAAATTGTGAATGAATTCATTTTGTAAGCCGTCGAATTATTTTAACATGTTGATGCTGATAACGAGTAATTTTTTTGCACAGTATAGGAACATACATACATGTTTGTACGTGTGTACATTCGCAAATGTGTCATTCTTTCTTTCTGTTTTACTCGGTTTAATTAATCTGATAATTTTACAATTGTTGCAATTTATACCTTGAATTGTTTCGATCTGTTGAACAGAACGATATTAGGTTTTTATTTTCAAGGAATGAAGTCAAAGTACGTTATACTTAATACAATGTCCCTAACAAAAAAGAAAATTCATGTTTGGAGGTGTTTCGGCGAAATATATTTAACCGACGGTACTTAAGTTTTTTTTTTAAGTATAGGGAATAATGAAATCCGTCTACTTTAAAAATTTTTACCAACAATAAAGAAGAAATTAGTATATGCGTATATCAGAATGCGTCAAGCTAGATAATCTGCAGACAAAACTCTTATTTTTCATGTAATTCACATATTCATGATGTTTCTAAATTCCAAGCTTATTATCAGCTTTGTCGCATGTTTTTAATAATAATAATAATTATTAATAATAATTGAACTAATACACAGCCTTATTTAACGTGTGTTATATTGTGCATAGAAAACTCTGTACTTACAATAAAAATAAGCAGTCTCAGCTGATTCGACATTCATTCGGCGATAATTATTTTGCATTATTAACCCCTTATAATAGCAATTTGAATAATCCCGGTTGAGTAACCATGTAGCGTATTCACAGATATGTATGCGCTGATATATTTACGCACTAATTTAATATTGAACTTTATGTTCTGTTTTGTCTGGATGTAGTAGATATTCTTTATTAATTTCACTTTTTATTTATTATATTGAGATGCCAGTTGAAACTCCGAACTGCAGGTCTCATTAATTATATAAATTCGATTTTGGAAGTAGAACATTTTTCAACATACCACCACTGACCAAACTTTGAAACAAAAAACATGTAAACATAAGAAATCGAATTGCATGCGGCCAGATCGCGATTGCACGGGTTATCCGACAAATACTAAACAAATTTGGTAAGTCGTTAAAAATATTATTACAGTACTTAACGTAACATAGGATCACATCTCACTTAAACACGAAACTCCGATTTTAAATATTTCTACGCAAAGTAGGTTTTTTATTATTTCTTAAAAATTACACTTTACTACAACTGCAATAATAAACGGAAAAACGACCAATCACTTCAAAAGAACTCTTAAGACTGAGTAGAGGTGGAGTACGTATCCGACGAACAGTTTGTTTGTCACCCGTATACGTTGCCTTCTTATGGTTGCTTTTCAGCCATAGGAGTTCTGTGTTACCGCCAGCAACAACACTTTTACCAGCAACTTGTATAGATCAACTTCAATGGAATTGATTCAAACAACCACCCCTATCTACAATGCCGTGCATTCCTCAGTCATTGACATATTTCGGGGTATTAAAAAATATTTGTTTTAATTTGATAACATACAACCTACACAAGAAAGTCATCCAACATGCGTTCAGTGGCAGGTGATTCGCGGCTCACACGCGACAAAGAGATGAAAATATAGTTCAAAATCCACAGCAAAATGTTGAATCAATCATGTCTGCTGAAGAAATGATGTTCGCAAGTATGGCAATGTATGCACAGTATTTCATCTCAAACTCGTATGAAATCAATAAGTTTGGAATGTGGCCCAAGTTCGAAGTAAGGTTCCATCATACGTGTGGAACATACTTTTTATGAAGGTTGTCTCAACCAATCTTATGTCCTGTTGTTTAATGCAGAATATCGGGGTGAATAGAGTGAAAAATTCAGATTTTTTTATTTCACTAAAAATTCGATTGAGTGAATAAAATTAACTGCGTAGAGATGTGCAATTGCTTCTGTCTCTTTTTTTTTAGTATACGGATGCTTACTGAGTTAAATTCGATAGGCACAGAGTATGAGTGTGAATGAGAGATTAGCATGTAAAAGTAAATGTTATTTTTTAAAACATCTCCTAGGAAATTTTTACAATGTTCAAACTGCAAAAATCATTTTGACTTTTCAGTCATTTAACTGTTAACTATTTCAGAGTACTGGGTATTGTTGTATCACCAAAAATATACAATATTCCAGAAATAGCGTATGAGAAATAATCATATTAATATCAATGTATTTATGTTATTATACATTTTCGCATTTTTTTTTATAGATTAATTATAAATTTCATTTATGAAATGTGTTTATGGTGCATATATACACATATATTTAAACGAATACACTTAAATTTAATTTAAAGTAGTATATTTATGGCTGAAGCTGTCAATTCATTTATATCGCCAAAAAGTAAGAAAAAAACATACTGAGAGAGGGCACAATCTTATGTTACTTAGGAATATTATTTGCAGCTCAGCTTACTAAAAATGTTTTCAGGTTCTTCTGATGAAAAGTCACGGTTTTTAACTGAACCCCTTTGCTACAAGTTTGGACATACGGCATTTCAATACCACGTCAGCATTTCAATTATGTTCTGCATTGTTCAAACAAAAATTGTTGAAATATTTTTTACATACACATTACTATAGATTGCATCGTTCTTATCACAATCGATTAATTATTCCCATTCAAACTTTTTTTCTGCTTTTGATATTTGCTGATCTTAAGTTTTGGTTTTGGTTATTACTTAATCGCCATTGCCCGCAATTTTAGGGTTATGTTGCGTCACATTGGTGTCTGATCTACTGTTCCAGGCTAATATGGAAGAACCATTGTTGCTAGAATTTACGTTTAAGAGTTTTTTGTAGCTAAATTTTATAATCATTCGTTTAATCCACTATGGAAGTAGAAGTTCGTTTTCGTTTTCAGGGTTTAAATC
>OY019131.1:81707482-81722482 GCA_955652365.1 Eristalinus aeneus | reverse complement strand
GTCCCTCACCAGCTGCCTCTAGAGTTGCAAACAAGTTGGTTAATTTTTTTCTTTAACCTGATTGTTTCATCCTAAGAGAAAATGTTCACAATTGGAAATAGGTTCCTTGCGAGGTTTTTCTCGACTTTACGACTAAAGATCTGAAACACCGGGAACTAGTCTCTTCGTGCCAGGTCTTCTTCTAATAACCAAACTTGTGGACAAGACTTGGTTACAGCGGTTATAAGTTATATGTTGCGACGTCACACAAAACAGAAGGGGATTGACTTATCCAAAAAAAGTCAAATTTTCATAGACTGGAAACTTATCCAATAAGTCAAATTAACTTTATGCTGAAAATCTTGGAAAAGCGTGTTGAACTACATGCTTATCAGGTGGATAATCTTGTGAGAATGAGTTAAAAAAGTTTATAATTAATATTTGACTGGTCGGACAGAGTGCTACTGAAAGGCGTCACCATTCGCTTTTCCGATGAAGCAAAATAGAACAAGTCAAAAAAAAACGAGTCGAAAACTTCAAAGACGCTTTAAGTTTTCTGGCAGTGTAAGGGAGTTTTTGGCAACACCTGGGGCCTATCCCAAAGCAGGTCTGTTTGAATTCACACAGCAAAGTTATTACCACTCCTTTCCTATGCATCAGTTGTTTGGTGGAATAAGTTTTCGCTTCAATGCGTATGTATTGCTCCGTCCAATTTTCAAAGAGCGATCCATCTGGCTCTGCTCTTGCAGCATTGATGAATCTTCAAATCATGGATTGAATAATCAAGGTTATCTTTTAACGTTGATGATGCGAGGACACCAATAATCAAGTTGCGACGCTTGTACCAAAACCACATTGGGTTTTATTACGTTAAATTATAACATATCTGCCTCTCATAAACATTAATCTTAACTAGAGTATGTGACCGAACAAATATCCAGCAAATGCCAGATAAAAATAAACTCATTTTGGTATAAACGTTATTCACTGTGTGTTCAATTTTGTTTAAAATGACACTCATATATCTTCATCAGGTAGTAATGGGGAAAGCCGGTATTTCCACTTAGGTCAAGCAAAATATTCATTTGGATCTCGATGTCAATATGGGCTTAAAAATATTGATAAACGTGGGTTAAAAAAATTGAAAACGGAGGCTTGTGCCAAATCTTATAAGATAATTATCTTTTAGTTATTTGTCATGGCTCTAAACAAAGTCTGCATGTACTTCGTTATTGTCATAAATAATACAATTTTGATAAAAAATTTTATTATTAAAATATGATGTCAGGTGGCAACTTACATAAATATATATATTTTTAATAAAGATATTTAATACGAATTGACTTGACATATTGTTATCCTGTTCGGCTTATTTAAACAAATGGGTTCGAACGCCGTTTTTATCTAAAAGAAAATATTTTTGAAGTGGATTTGAAGAATTAAAATATTTAATATAAATTAATGAACAAAGTGTTGTGCTATAATTATTTGTTGTTTTGGACACCAGGTTATTAATTTTACAGTTAAGGTAGAACGATTTTTTTGTTTTGAATAACGGAAATAACTACTTTCAACGGGCAGCCCATTACACAGTCATTGGAATCTATAGTGCTGTTTGAGAGCTTACTAATGATTACAGAAACATTTTTCGATTATTTAACCTTTTTTTGTCTGCGTTCCGGCTTAAAAGGACGTAAATCTTCTTAAGGTTAACACCACGACACAAAACTGTACAACTTATGTTAATTTTTATTGAAAAATTATTATTACTATTATTTTACAAAAATATATTTTAGTTAACAGACTTAAGTATTGGAATCAATTTAGCAGTCTTCTTGAATTAGTATAAGTATTGTTTTAAAAACACAAACATAACCACACATACACGAGCATATTGAATACTCTCCTTTTCCTACCGTCTTAGAAGTATAGTTTTCAACTTCTGTTGTTGCATACATCCACACACTTATACCTCATACTCATACAGTTACTACGGCTTTTCGCACCTCATGTTTTCTATAAACTCATCCCTGAAATTGACTGATTTCTAACGAAAACATTTGTTGCTTTAGATTTTTACCATGTTACATCATTTATCGTATGTATGTTTTCTCTCCAGCCAGCACGATCTCTCGCCAATTGTCTCCAATTACAGCCATCACAACCTGGACCGTCCTCGGTTGCGTTGTCTCAATGGCTCGAATTCGAGATCTTTCCGGAGCAGTGGTAGTCCTTACGCTCTGTCGCCTAGGCATCTTAAGCATTATATCCAATGACGTTTGACCAGATTCATGTTGACCTTCACGCCATACAGATCGCTGTTAATCTTTTCTTTCGAATGCCATCAACGCAAGCGGTTTCATTATCGCACGTAGAATTTTCTCTCGAAATAGTATATGTAAGTTTCAGCACAGCCGGGCTGAGATGATCAAGCTGTTATTACTCAATTGCCTCTAGGGTCTAAAGAAGCTGCGGTTGGCAAGAGTGATTATGCGTTTAACCTTGATACTGATGTTATTTACCGCGCAGTCGATGTAGACAAAGTCCTTGATTACCTCGAAGTTATATTGCCTAGTACGGCGCTCTGCCCGAATGAAATGTTGTTTGAAACTAGACATGTCATGACATAGATCAAATAGTATGGTTTCCTAGTCAATATACTAATTTCTACATATAAATGATGTTTAACGAAGATGTATTACTTGTCAGAGTGCCTTTATTTTGTTAGCTCATTTAATTGGAAGCAGTCCCCAGATACTTCGTTCGCAGTAAGTAAACGTGTACACTTTCCATTAACGGGCAACTACGATACGAAAATTTCCAATAAAAGCATCAAAATATGCAGTATGGATAATATTAATTTTAACAATAAAAAAATAAAGAACAAATACAATTTAAATCTGCTTAAAAAGGAAAATGTATGCTTGTAACCAATCTGAAGTTTAACACAAAGGACCGAGTATTTTCGTTCTACGAGGCCGAGCTGTGTAATACTGAATAATAAAAGGCGCTGGTAAAATCCGCAAAAAAATGTCTGTATTATGATGATTAGACAAGTCCGATTTAAAAAAATATAATTTGCTTAGTTTTCAATGGCATTGGCATATATAGGTATATAGCTCACATATAAAAATATATGATATATTTACGAGTATATCTAATCCACATATAAATGTGCAATACCTTAATACTTTTAATATATGTATAGATATTTATATGTTTATATATATGTACATATGTGGTTGTGGATTTTTTCAGTTTGGTTTGCGGTATAAAAAGTCTGTTCTTATTTTTTATTGTTTCTTTGGAAATTCGAGCCGTTATGAAGTTCCTTCTTGACTAGCGTGCGTTATTTGTGGTTTCTTTAGTGACATTATCTTCGCCGACAATAGATTCTTTGACCGAGTGTGCGGTTTTATTCTTTTCAGTCACTATGCATGGTAAGTAAATACATTCATCTATGATACAAACGAAGTTCTGAAACAAGAACATAAGAATCAATATGGCGGTGTTACCACTTTCAGTATCACCAACGTTTTATATGCCGACATTAAAATTGTAGTAACAACGAATAGGAGCGGATATCAGTGCGGTTAACCAATGGCTACTTTTATTTTCTTTGACAAAGCAAGTAAACGATATGTGCATCCATACAAATTTATAAATTTTGAAATGGTAAAATTTGCATATGCACGCTTTTTTTAAGTTAAAATTTGCCAAAGTCTCAATTTTGTAATCTATAAACTATTAATAATATTTAGAATGGGTATATGTGATTATTGCAATCTGGGGCAGATACCCCGTTTTGATATTACGTATATTACTTTATTCATTAATTTTTTTTTCCAAATTTAAACGTTTATTTAAGAAAGTTATTCATTCATGGCCCTCGTGGCGTAGTGGGAAGAGTGCGACACGCCGACCAGCCCAACACGAATTTTTCGAATTTGTCGAATTCTTCACGACACTTCTTCTTTCGAGCTGCTGACAACACTCACAGAATACTAACTGTTTAAGAAAAAGCTTCTCAAAGTTCGCCGATCGGAGTCGGCAATTGTATCCCTTTTACTCGTGAGAAAACTGTAGCGCGCATAACACGAGTAGTTGATGAGCAAGCTGGCCCCTGTGGACTGTCGCGCCATACAATTGTTATTATTATTATTAGTATTATTGAAATTCTCCCATCTTTCTGGCAGGTTATCGATCCCATCTCAAAAAACTGCGCTTGGCAGCAAAGAATGATTTCTTAACCGAAATAGCAACGTGGGGCCGAGTGTTGTCAAGATGGAAAATTATTGCCCAATGACTTGTCGCATATTCCGGGCGTTCTCTTTGAACAGATTAATAGTGTTCGGTTGCGTCCATTGATAGTCCATTAATAGTTTCACCCAGTTTTAGTAGCTCTTAAAACAGCACACTTTTCTGATCCACCAAATACAATAGTTTCCTTTGGTTGAAGTTAAAACTTTTTGAGCCCACACTGCTTATAAATCTGGCCTGAAATAACACTGATAAGGATTTAATAAGTTGTTTACGAACGGATTCAGGGGATCTTTTAGGCGATCTTAACGCAACCTTCCAAAAGTTCTTTCAGCCTTCAGATGGGAGGCTGAGACCAAGAGACAGTCAAAACCTAATTTGAGTGATGAAGTGAGCCGTGCCCATAAATTAAATGACTGAGGGCAAACTAACCGCTAATGAGCTCCTTGAGCTCCTTGTCTAGTGCCTGTAGTAAATCTATTTTTACAGATCTACTCGAAAAAATTTTCACCGGGTTACTCGGAAATTTCAGAAGTATTTATAACTAATTTCCACAGACAAATAAAAATACAAAAATCTAATGGAACAACAGCGACAAAATCGTAAGCCCAGTTCGGTCCTTGCAACGAAACATTATGGTCGTGGTAAGATCTGGATCTCAATGATATCGGTGCAGTTGGCCAATGCCAACTAAGCAAAATGTTCACTAAAATATAATAGGCTGACCAAATATGCATTCACTTTGAAACATTTTTTAAACTAATATCGCAGATTTGGTTGTGATTCTTCTAATTCGACTTATTTGGAACATATGGTAAAGAATGTCATGACAATTTTAAGCACCGCTATTGTAGTTGCAGCAATCAGAAAAAGGGAACATGACGGAATGTGTAAGACTAAGGCGCATCGTACTGAATACCCCAGCTATTCTTAATAAACAATTGGATCAGTGTATGTAGTGTATTGTCCAATAGAGTAATTCAATCGAAACTAGGAGGCCGCTTCATCACAAGAAAGCTCTACAGAGTGTGCTCCCTTCACTTCTTCAGATTGGTGGTGAACGTTATTCTAAAAGAAATGAAGTACATACAAACAAATGTAAAACAATGCAATACAATCCACTTAAGGGGAGCCAGGCATTCTGACTACGACTTCTGCAATAGTTTTCGAGATTAAGGACATAAGAAAACTTTAAGACACTATCTCGATAAGCCTCGATAAGCTTTTAGAAATACTTTACAGCAGCCACATACCAAAAACTAAAAAATTCGAACCTGCGTTACCCACATCCAATTTTATATTAATACATTTTAACTTCAACAATTAAGTCTGAATTCATACTGCACAGGAACCTGTACATAAATTGCACTTTTTGGGAAATAAAACCGAAAGTCTCATTGAGCGTTAAAGAAATCAATTATCCACTGAAGTCCAATGTAACATATGTAACGCCGAGTGTAAACAATCGTACAAATGGCTTTTTAAACTATCGGCATTAATTATTGTTTTCTTCACTCATGCTAAAAACGGCGGATGTGCACGGCTTAATAAAAGAAAGAGAAGCTAGCAACAAAT
The DNA here is from genome assembly GCA_955652365.1 of Eristalinus aeneus. Lineage (NCBI taxonomy): Eukaryota > Metazoa > Arthropoda > Insecta > Diptera > Syrphidae > Eristalinus > Eristalinus aeneus. The sequence goes on along the minus strand of OY019131.1, from coordinate 81,716,668 downwards.
CTGAAATCTGTAATACATTTATGAGTATTTTAGTTATTAGTAGTTGGAAATTTGAATGGAATTTTTCTAAACAATTTTTTTTTTCAAAGCATGTGAAAAATTATTAGTAGTATTATATTGCAACAGATCGTATTTTGGCGCTTAATTACTCTAAACTAACTTTAGTTTTGTTTTTGTGTGGATCTATAATAAACATCTGCATTACAGAAAATGTTTTGTGCATTTAATTAATATATCTTGTATCGTATATAAAAATTCGGGCCTGGCATAAAAACGATGAAGAACTGTGATATCTACTACAGCAAATGCTATAGAGAGAGAAGGCAGCGCTTTTTCGGATGCGGATTTGTTGTTCGAGGCAGATTTAGTCAAAAGGTTTTGAGTTACGACCCCGTCAGCGAACGTACTATGACAATCCACATCAAGGATAAATTCGGGAACATCAGTTTAATTTGCGCTCACCCCCGACAACATCAAGGCTGACTTTTATGATCTCCTAGAAAGAACATACGATCGATGCCCCACACACAGCCTGCACGCCAACTCATCGGAAACGGACTCAGGCTGTTGGACCTCGCCTCGGGGAGGAACCCCTCTGTGGCTAGCACGCGGTTCCCACACCTGGACATTCACAAAAGGACCTGGCGATCTCCTGATCAATCAACCGTCAACCAGATTGATCACGTTGCGATCGACGTCAGACACTCCTCCAGTATTCTCGATGTCCGAACCTTCCGAGGTGCAAACATCGACTCGGATCATCACCTTATTGCAGCCAAGGTAAGAACCTGGATATTGAGAGAGCAACGGAGTCGAGATAGGCCAAAACGGTTTGACGTCGAAAGCGGACAATTCGTAGTAGAGTCGCAGTCTGTGCCGAGAATTTGGAAGGATCATTTCTGCAGATTCCTTAACGGCGATGGCGGCCCAAATCCCGCTGTTAGGCAGAAAATTCCACTCGATTTGGGCGATGATAGACAAGAATTCCGTCCTCCGACTTAGACGAGGTGAAGATAGCAATATCCAAGCCGAAGTTGAACAAAGCTGCTGGAGCGGACGGACTGTCGGCAGAACAACTTAAAGCAGCTGGAGATGACCTGGTTGGGCGTATGCAGCAGCTCATCTGTAAGATATGGTCGGAGGAAAGCATGCCCGATGAGTGAAATCTCAGTGTCGTTTGCCCGGTTCAAAAGAAAGGAGACCCCTTTGACTGCCTCTGCCGTATTGTGTGAGCGTCTGCAACCGTTTGTCTATGACCTGATAGGTCCATATCAGTATGGTTTCAGACCAGAGACCAGATCTTCACATTACGGCAGATCCTGGAAAAAACTTAAGAAATGCAAATCGACACTCACCACTATTCTTTGATTTCAAGGCCGCATATAACAGTGTGCATAGAGACGAGCTATGCAGTGCCATGTCTAGTTTTGGCATTCCTAAAAAATTCGTCAGATTGTGTAGGATGACGATGGAGAACTCTCGCTGCTCCGTCAAGGTCGGTAGCGAACTCACAGAGACCTTCAATGTCAAAAAGATTTTGGACAATGCGACGCACTGTCATGTGACTTCTTTAACAACATCGTCAAGAAGATCGTGCGTAACTCACAAGTCAACACCAGAGGCACGATCTTCCAGAAGTCAGTTGATGACATTGACGTGTTTGGACGAACACAGCGAGCCGTCAATGAGGCGTTTGTTGGCATTGAAGCGGAAGCAGCTGAAATGGGTCTGGCGGTAAATGAGGGCAAAACTAAGTACATGCTGTCATCAAGGAAGGACACACAACATCGACGTCTTGGACGGAGTATTTTTTTCTTTTTCTTTTTTTTATAATTGACGCGTGCAAAAGGGGTTGCGAGTACCCTTAAGTGACCGGATCAAGTCACAGCACGGCACAGAGAAAGAGAGGGAGAGGAGGTACCGATGCACATTGGTTTTAAATGCCTGTGAATTGTAATGAGGAGGAAAAATCGAGCTGGGAAGAGCATTCCAGATTCGTGTAGTGCGGCTAAAGAACGAGTCTCTGAATTTGACTGTACGTCCGAAAGAGGGCTTGAGGCTGAATTGATGGGCATTCCTAGAGAGACGCGTATTGCCGGTGAATTCTTGAAGGGGAGGAATGCAACTGGCTAGTTCATCTGAGCATTTCTTGTTAAAATAGCGATAAAAAAGTGACAACGACGCGACATTACGTCGGTGTTCTAACGAGTCAATCGACTTCGCAATATTACTGTCACCTATAAGTTTTATCGCTCGCTTTTGAATTCTATCCAGCAGGTGCAGGGAGGTCTTAGAAGCACCTGACCAGATAGGAGCGTTATACTCAAGTTTTGGGCGTATGTATGCCTTGTATATTGTAGCCAGATCAGAGGGGGTGAAGTACTTCTTGCATCGTTTAAGGAAACCTAGACATTTCGCAGCATTTTTGGCGACCTCAAATATGTGATCGTTCCAACTAATTGTTGGGTTGATACACATACCGAGGATGGAAAGTCTTTCGGTTTCAACAACGCAGATGTCGTTCATGGATAACGGCTGATTATTTTGTGACCGCTTTAACGACAGTAGACAGCACTGTGTTTTGGAAGCATTAAATTCCACTCTATTCTTATTTCCCCAATCGATTATGCTGTCATGGTCGGAATTTAATGTGCTTAACATACGCTGCCGTTCCGAGTCTAAGGCCGAAGTGGAGGGATGTGAGCCAAGGAACGAATATGAAAAGCTGAGGGTACTGTCATCAGCGAAGGAATGAATAGGATTAGAAGTAGCAGACAAGAGATCATTTATAAAAATGAGAAAGAGTGTCGGAGACAAAACAGAGCCCTGGGGAACACCAGCATTAATATAGTGGATATCAGACTTGAATCCATCCAAAACGACTTGTATTGAACGATTCGAAAGGTAATTTCTAATCCATTGAATTAGAGACTCATCGATCCCAAAAGCACGCATTTTCGACAAAAGAGCTTGATGCCAGACCCTGTCAAATGCCTTTGAAATATCAAGCGCAACAATCTTGCTTCCTCCTAAATTGAGTAAAGATTGGTTCCACTTTTCAGTGTGATATGCCATCAGATCACCAGTGGAACGGTTGCTTCGGAAGCCGTACTGCCGGTCATTAAGAAGCTTTCGGGACTCAAGATATTTCATAAGCTGACGGTTTATCAGCATTTCCATGACCTTGGAGAGAAGGGACGTTAGTGCTATGGGTCGTTAGGAAGTGGGTGACGAAGATTCGACCTTTTTAGGGACGGGCTGGACAAATGCAGTTGTCCACTTACTCGAAAAGAGCCCTGAAGAGTAGGACAAATGGAAAAGCTTACGCAGTGGTTTTGCCAGCGTAGAAGAACACCTCTTCAGAAGAACAGGGGGTATACCATCCGGGCCAGCGGATTTGTGTATGTTTAGATCTTTAAGTACTCTGGCTACTGTACGAGTGCGAAAATGGATCTGCCCCATGGAGAAATTTACGCTCTCAAGTACAGGCGGAGACAAAGTGCTATCTGGCAGCGTTGAGCTAGCTGCAAAGTGTGCAGCAAGCAGATTAGCTTTGTCCAAAGAGCTGACAGCTGGAATGTCATTGCAAATGAGCGTTGGGATCGAAGACGAGGCTGAATTCCTTATGTTTTTTACGAAAGACCAAAAGCTTCTGCTACCCTTGGGGCATTGTAGAACTTATTGCCTCAACTTTTGGTCAAAGGAGAATTTAACACGTCTTATTAATGCATTACAGTCATTGCGGATCCGTTTGAACTTTTTCCGGGCTTCCTCAGAAGGGTTGGCTTTATAATCCCGGAAACTCAACTCTCTCATCCTTATAGCCTCTTTGCAGCTCAAGTCGAACCACGCGTTTGCCTTAGGCTTGATGCTCTTCACTCTGTGAGAAATGAAGGACCATCATGCCCAGCGAAATAATGTTTGTGATCGCATCAGTAGTGGCATCCACGTCACTATCGAGGAAGCATAGTGACCAGTTAAAATTCCTAAAGAAGTTGTTAAGTCCGCTCCAGTTGGCTTTCTCGTAGAGCCATACTGTTCTTTTCGGAATTTGTTCTCTAACTGTGTGGGAGGAGTACGAGAATTTGGCTGACACGACACAGTGGTCGGACGAGCCTAGAGGCGACAATATATCAATTGAATATTTTTCCGGATGAGAGGTGAGAAACAGATCCAAGTTGTTAGCGGTATGATCTGCAATGTCAGGTATTCGTGTTGGCTCATTCACAAGCTGGGTTAAATTATTTACCTCAGCGAAGATTTCGACAAACCTTTCTTCGTGTATTGTCTGGTGTGAATGTCGAAGCCAAGTAGAATTTTGTACATTGAAATCGCCCGCAATAGCGATTTCAGTGCGAGGGTACAGGGATACAATTCTTGTGATGGAGTCAGACAGCGCATCAAACTCATTATAAGTTGAGTTGCTGTCCAGGTTTGGACTTCTATAAATAAAGCAGTAGTGGATTAAATGCTTACGGACAAAGAGTTTTAACCACAGAAAATTAAATTCCGGATTGGAACAGTGGCCATATTGTGGTTGAATTTGGTAAGCAACATCACTACGCACATAAATGGCGAGACCGTGGTGTAAAAAGAATAAGGGCACCAAACTATATCCAGGCAGGTTCAAATCCGATAAATCGGTATTCTCACCCACCTGTGTTTTGCTCAGCGCCAAGACAGCTGGTTTGTGATGAGAGAGGTGGACGTAAACGGCAAAGAGATTAGTTCTCAGTCCGCGAATGTTGCTCACGTCAACACGAAATTGCCCCCTCATGTCAGTCGTAGGCATCTGAAAACCAACTCCGACAATGCAGTTGGTGAAAGTAAGCAGAGTATCACACTAGGCAGCAGAAACTTCGAGGTAGTCAAGGACTTCGTCTACCTTGGCTCCGCGGTAAAAAGGGGCAACAACATCAGTACCGACATCAAACGCAGAATCACTCTTGCCTATAGCTGTTTCTTTGGGCTCAAGAGGCAATTGAGTAATAAAGCCCTCTCTCGAAGGACTAAGCTCGCTTTATATAACAGCTTGACCATCCCCTTGCGACTTTATGGCGCGGAATCTTGGATGTTAGCAAAGGCAGATGAGGAAGCCCTTAGTCTTTTCGACAGAAAAGTTTTAGCGTGCGATTTTTGGTCCTGTTTGCCTTGATTTCATCTGGAGGAGAAGATTTACCGACGAACTTAATGAGCTGTACAGCGACATGCACCTGATCAAGCGTCTATGGATACATCGCTTAAGATGGCTAGGCCATATAGAGCGTATGGCCACCACTGCCTCGGCCCGAAAAGTTTTTGAATCCGTGCCATTGGGACAACGCAACAGAGGACGACCTAGACTAAAGTGACGCACACAAGTGGTGAAGGACCTCAACCAACTTGGAGTGCGCAACTGGAGGCGGCTGGTGAAAGATCGTGCTGGCTGGAGAGCCATGTTGGTTGAGGCCAGGTCCACCCCGGACTGTAGCTCCACAAGAAGAAGAAGAAGAACGAGATGTCAGACACTATATACGTACTCATACATAAAATATAAAATAACTTTTATAATAATAACGTATGTAACAAATAAATATAAATAAAATGTTGTACAACTTTTTAGAATCAAAAAAACAAATGTAAAAGAAAAGAGTCGATTTTTTCCAGATATTTTGTACTCAGTGGAAATTACGCAATACCCAAATTACCTTACCATTATCTCTCAAGTTGTGCATTGTAATAAAACAATTTCTGTGCAAACATTTATTGTTCCCCAGACAAGCTTTGCATTAATGCAAATTTAAATGTGGTAAGTTCACAAAGTGTACAATAGGCTGCATACTTGTGTTTTTAAATAAGTTTGTAATACTAACTGTATGCTAGGTTTTCATTAAATAATAAAAGAGAAAAATTGTTTTAGTTGAAAACGGATCAGAATTGTTTTTTTAGAAACTGCTAGATTGAGAAGCTTTTTATGGGACATTGCTACCTTCTGATTATTGTCAGTAACTTGAAAAAGGCGATTCTATGACAAATATATTCAATCAGAAAATCAAACGCGGTAGCTTCAGAGTGTAAGTGTCACACTTGCCCACTGCAGAAAGGTTTTGTTAGCACAAAAAACAAAAAGATTTAACATATATTGGACTACCATTTTCAACACCCAATTTTGATTCTAGAGACGGACGGTCATGTTAAGCGATAAGAAAAACTCATATTTTCTAACATAATATTGTAACGAATTGCAAAAGAGAAAATGCGAAATATTCGAGATTATTTGCCTTTTCTTTTATATTTTATATAAATCATTGAAATTTAAGTTTTTTCTAAGATCCAAGAAATTTTGATAAAAAATTAATGTTTATTGAGACGAACTGCAAGAAACCAAAATAAATGTAGTATTAAAAGAGACTAACATGTGAATTATATACAAGGACGGATTTGTACGATCACTGAATATAGTATAATTAAGCTTAACTAAATTTATAGTTCTAAACGACATGATTTATTATATGTATATATATTTCACGTAGAAAAGACAAATTGAAAAGGAAGAAATAAGAATGTATTTTTTTTATATTTTTTGGATACTCTGAAAATTACAAGACATCTTATTTCAAACTATAATTCGTCAATATAACTCTACTTGAAAACGGTAAATATAACAAGAAATTAGTTTATTCATTAAATGAATGGTATTCAACACATTTATTTGAATACTACTCATTATTTATTTTGTTAGTTCTAGTTAAAATAATCAATATGTGTGTATTACGCACATAATTGACAGGACAATATTAATTTTCTGTTTTTTCCATTAACTTCATTGTAATTTTTACTCCAAATTATATGTAAGATTCATATAGGAAAGAATGATGGATTTTATGTAATTTATTGAACTTCAACAATTTTAATCGATAACACATTTATATAATAAATCTCTAAGTATTATAACAATACTATTGTTTAGACTTTAGGAAAATTATATACTACAAGCAAAAGTTTTTCTAATGGATTGCCATAAGCCACCTTTCCATTACGCACACGACAACGGAAGGAGCAACGCTACAATCTCAATTGCTGTTCATAATAACAACAATCGAGAGTACTTGAGATGCCGACAGACAGAAACAGCCATTGAATCATTGACGATGCACATATCCCCCTGGCAGCACCGACACCTCTCCTCAAGAACATATTTCCAAATATAGCTAGGGTGAATTCCTTCTTGAATTCTCTTTGCTTAGAATCATCATAAGTGGCATCAACTGCGCCTTGTTCTGTTGATTGCAGATGAGCAGATGAGATGGTTAGAACTATCGATATCGGTGCATCGGTATCTGAGATATACTTCGCTCTGCTTTTAGCTAAAATTTTTATACTATCGTCGATAAAGAGGCCACGTAACTACCTTGATGTTTCTTGTATGTATAATTCCATTCAATGAAATTAGTAGATAATACGTTTGGAAGAGCTGCCTCCTTTAACAACGTGCAACAACCATGCAAATTGGAGCCAATTGGCTTTTCCCAATGCATCAGTAATTTGATACAGTGCATCTTATGAAACTGGTGCACTGTAGTAATAATATGAATGAAGAATGGTTTCCGCATTTTTTATTTTTTCTAAAACCCTTTTACTTCCTATATGTGTAAAACATTTATACACCTTTCAGAGTAGCTAAAAAAAATAAAATGAAAACGTGGACAATGAGAAATAAACCTCAAGGAATATTACTACTGAGTGATGTATAATGATATGAATGTATGTAAAACAGTTCAGCAAAGGAAAGACAACAAGAGTAACACAAGGATGCACGGTAATAGTGAAACTCTTCTCTTAGTTAACAAGGTTGTGAATTAGTATGTATTTGCTCACTTAGTATTATATAAATTTGGATAATTTAAACAAATCGTACTAATTTTTATTGTGATCCTGTGAACTATAGAAAATAAATATTATTGAAATTTATTAACTAATCTTAAAATACGGCCCTCAGTCACTTGAGTGTTGAAGCGTTTGTGCTAAACACATAATCTCAGCCTTATTTTCATTCTTTTTTCTGAAAAAAGTTCCGAAAGAATAAGCTATGCTTTTGATTTGTCTCTCTTAATAATGAACGGTAACAGTTACTTAGCGCCTGATATCGATATTCTTGTTTAATAAACTAACATTTTTAGTATATAAACTGTATTGGCCATGATAAAATTGGAGAATTGAAAAGGAAGAAGCAGAATCACTACCCTATCAATTAAGGTTCTGTCCATGCATTTTAATAAAGGTTAATATGCAAACTTCAATCTTACTTTATAATTTAATTATGTTGCTAATTAAATAAAATCACATTTTCTTTTGTTCGTGTAACTATCATATATTGAATTTTATATTTGTGTATCAAATATGTACTTCATAACTTACTCAAATCTGTTGAAAAAGATTTTACTGTAATTAAATTTTTAGTTTCAATGGCTATGTTTGTGTCATCAACATAACAACAGTTGCATTAAATTTAACGTTTCACGTTCAAATGTGTGGTTATTGAATATATTTAAGTTGTTCCCTGACACAGGTATCTATTTGAATATGCAAAGTTTTATGATTGTACAATAAATAACATAAATGTCACATAAGCGGGAAAACAACTCTGAAATTTTGTAAATTTTTTAGGCACAGGTGTTGTCATAAGTGCCATTGTACTCATTGAACGTACACTCACACTAAATAATCAATCTGTTCCCTACACTGTTGTTTGCAATACTCATTTAATATTTTTACGCAGTAGTGTGGAATTTCTCATGTTATAAATTTACTTGACATACGCGACCTAGAGCTTCCAATATTTGCTGTTTTTAGAATTGGGTTTGCATTAAACAATATTATTTGTAGGAGGTTTTGCTAATTATAATTGTTAATAAAAGGTAGACGTTTCTACAAAATATTGTATTTGACTAGAATTAATGAACAGAAAACCAGAAAGGAAACTGATATCAATACAAATATATATACGCATTCCAAAATTAACGGAGCTTACCTATATCTATTTTTGTATGCCACACTTTATTCATAAATAGTTTGTAACTTGGTCTTTAAGTTTATTTTTACATTTTCCATATTTGATCAAATGTTATCAGAAGGAGCTTTTAAACGAGGAACTCATGCTTAGCTTATTAAGACAAGACAACCATTTAAGATGCAACAACTAGTTTG
>OY019131.1:81614982-81669982 GCA_955652365.1 Eristalinus aeneus | reverse complement strand
TGTGTTTAAATGAAAATAGAGTACATTGTTAAGAGTCATGCTTAAAATACGTGACGCATATTGTTTACACCATTAATTTTCAGTTGGAGTGTATGCGCTTTCTCTCATGATTTTAGTTGTTAACTTTTTTACAATATGCAATACACTTTAAATAGATAAAATCAAAGCTCTTGTCTTAATACTTTAAATAGATAAAATCAAAGCTCTTGTCTTACGTGATTAGGGAAATCGTTGTCATAGCTCATAGTTTAAATGGAGTGTTGTCGCTGTAGTTACGACTTCATTAAAAAAATATATAAAATGAGTTTTAATATTTTTAACATTTCCTTGCTAGTTTTTTTAATTAATAAGTTACTGGAACATGTAAAATACTTAACATCTAAGATAATGTTAATTACGAAGTCCACAATTTTTGAATAAAAATGAATGGCAATGGAAACAAAAGAATTACATTGAAAGTCTGGCATAATACCACAATAACCCTGCGATAAATTTGGAAAATTAACTACTAATAATTGAGGAATACACGGTGCTGTTAAAGGAAAAATATATCAATTTGATCGCTCCCATTCTATTTTCCTGTATAAAAGTGCTCAGAACTATAGTAGGCTTTTTGAAAGAGCTGTTAGATATTTGCGGTCGTAGATACAGCGCACATATAAGACAATAAGTGTAATGCACTTTTATTTTATATGTATTATATATATTTCATATAAAATAAAAGTATATAAAATATATAAAATATATGTAAATATACGTTATTCTATAAAATGTTTATATTCCTTAAAACTCGAAGATAGTGTAGTATATAAGCTACAAGATCGTCATGTGACCTATCGTGAGATTGAGACAACTTAAGGCATTAGTGGGACCAGCATACATTCAATATTGCATGAACAGTTGACCGTCAAACAAAAACACACAATTTGTCAATCGCTCAAAAAAAGGCTCGTGTCGATTGGTCAAAAGAAATGCTTCAAAAATACGATCGCGGTGTTTCGAAACACGTCTATGACATCGTGACAGGTAATGAATCGTGGATTTACGCGTATGAGCCCGAATATAAACAGCAGTCGACTGTATGGGTGCTTCAAATTGAGCCAAATCCAACAAAAGTTGCTCGCGCACGAAGCACTTCCAGGAAAATAATCTCGATTTGATGAGTTGTCGACCGCATAGTCCTGACTTGGCACCGAATGACTTCTTTTTATTCCCGTACGTAAAAAATAAAATGAAAGGTTAACGTTTTCCGTCACCTGAAGAAGCGGTTGATTCGTTCAGAATGCATATTTTTCAGATACCTCAATCAGAGTGGCAAAAGTGCTTCCACAATTGGTTCAAACGCATGCAAAAGTGTATAGATCTTAATGGGGAATACTTTGAAAAACAATAAAGCTATTTTCGATGATTAATATTTGTTTTTGTTCTCTAATCCCGAAATATAAAACGCAAAACGCAAACCTCCAGTCATACATACATGAATTTCAGATTGGTTCGCAATTGGAACGAATGGAATCTTATCACATTTGAACATCAGAATAACTGTTGACGAAAGCGACACACCTTTTGGGTGCTGCCATAGTAATTCACATTATGGAAATTTGAAGTGGAAGAGCCTTTGTTCTATAACATCTAATGATTATTTGTTTCAGTAATTGAATTTTCCCGGAAAGGCGTGCCTATTGCTTAATGCGTCTGATTTTTTTTTAACAAGATTTGATTGACATACGAGAAGCTTGTTTTTTCAGGCTGTAGAACAAGTTTCATAATATGAGACTCATAAACATACCTATCTGCCGTTCGCAATCGTGTTGCTAAATTAACTTTCGAGTATTATTTGATATACCATATTATTTGAATGCTTTAATTAAAAAAATGTACATTCAATAGATACAAATAGTTCAAAGATGAAGTTTCAAAAATTAGTACATACAAAGAATACTGTAACCTTAGACAGGACAGCTTGCCCATCAACTACTCGTGTTGTGCGCGCTACTGTGCTTTCACGAGCAGAAGGGACCTACAGTTTTTTGCCGACTCCGAACGGCGGAGTATGAGAAGCTTTTTCTTAGAAAATAAATACTCTTTGAATGTTGCCAGCAGTTCGAAAGAAGTGGTGCCGTGAAAAATTCGAGGTGTTCAGCCGGGAATCGAACCTGGATCTTGGGCTTGTAAGCGTCGCTCTCTACCCACAACGCCACGGCGGTCACGTAAACTCAGTATGATCCGTTAATAAACAAAGTCCCTTTCACCACCTTTACATATACCAATGTCACAGGAAATTTTATACAGAATTCGTAACTTCTAACTACAATAAAATATGAATTCATTTGTAACATTAATTAAAATATATAAATTAAATAAATTACAGAAGCTGAGTTATTTTAAAACTTACCATCAGGAGGTAAATAAACTTGGCATGGACCGTAAGCTGAAGTAACCTATTTAAGTATAAAAGAAAAAGTATTTAATATGTAAAAAACATTATTAAACATAATGTATAAAGTATGTTGTAATAAAAATTAGTGTTATATTACACAGCACTGTGTAATATAATATAATTCAATAATAAACTATTTTATTTTATTGTAAAATATAAAATAGTATAATATAATATAATTATAATTATGTCAGTGCATTCATAAAGAATTGGCATTAACGTCTGTAATCAAGTGCGTCCCCCGCATAGAGGACATTTTGGATTGGTAACAATGAAAATAAGAGGTTAATATGCAGTGAAATGAAACTAGGAAGATGCCCATGGATATAACATGAAATACAATTATACCAGAAGCATTAATGCATCTCTAATCTAGAGTGTTTGTATGATTACGAAAAATTATATCCTTTGCAGTAAGACGATTTGGATGGCGTCAGCGATGCCAACATTCAACACCTATTTCCTATACTCAGCTATAGTCACTAATTCAATGCGAAACTCTTATGCAAATTTTTATTTAGCACAAATCAATGATATTGCTTCAATAATATAAGTTCAAAGCTGCAAACAATCAGTTAGTTTATAATTTGGTGCTATTTTAATTTGTATATATATTCGTTCTATTTCTGTTTTCTTTGTCAGTGCTAGGCAGTGTTGGGCAAATTTTAGTTGAATAATAAGTAATGACTAAATTAGTCATTAGTTGCCGGATTCAAGCGACTAATGATTAATTTATTTATTATTCATGAAAATATATGCTATATAATATATATATATAAATATATGAAAATATATGAATATATGAAAATATTCATGAAAATAATTCGCAGAAATTACCCATGACGAAATCAATCATTATTCATAAGTTATTTAAATAAGTTAATCATTAGTCATTAATCACTAAATAAGAGCATTTATCAGGTATATCGGTATTAAGTGAGCGTCAAGATACAAATGTCTCGATAAGGAACAGTTGTTGTGAACGAGCCCTTATGTTTTTTTTGTTTGTTTGCTATACACCTATGAAAAATATTAAGTATACATCAAGTCATTGAACAGACAACATCATATATTTTCATCGTGTTAAAAATGTCGAATTTTTTACCAGAAAGTGATGATTGGCATTCATTTTTTATTTTATGCCCATCTCTGGTGTCGGTGGTGCACTTGTGCCCAAACAATATGCCTTACAAAAGCAAAGCACTGCGTGTTCTTAAGTTTTGTTTCCATTCCGTGGATTTTAAGACTCTTGGGTTTAAATCTGTGCTCTTAGACCTATTCGAAAAAATCGTCGTCGAATCTTTTTCTTAAAGTCAAAGTCAAGTTCAAAACTATTATATTATATTATCGTGTTCCTGGACATTACGCGAAAGAAAAGCTTAATTACTCATTTGTACGTTCTGTCCAATAATGATGAGCTTGACATGAGCTATCGATGAAATAACTGACTTCCTCAAAGTCTTTGCTGCTATATGCGATACTCAGTCCGAAACTTGGTGCGTCTTCTTATGGTGGCTGCATGCGAGCATACTTTATTTTGTCCTCACTTACTGCAGAACCAATGCCAATATTCATTGCCACGGGCAAACGTATTAGTTTAGAAATAAGAACATTGTAGGACAATTCTTGAGCATCTTCGAATGATGATTAGTTTAGTTTATGTTCTTAGATAAATTTTAGAAAATGTCTTATGATTAAGTGGCACTTCCTGAAACTGAAGGGCGGAAATTAAGGATAACTGGGACCGATCGAGTGTTAAAATATCTATGTTACAAAAATACCTTCGGAAAACATAAGTATCGTTCTACCATACTTATGTTTTCCGAAGTTTTTAAAAATTTTGGATAACAAAGTGTAGATACAAACTGTTTTACGTGTAACGCTTTCGTTTCGGTGCTAGAGCTTATTGACTATGGTGGACCATTCTAACCTCGGCGTGTAGTATCTCCTTTTGCTTTTCCATAAGCAAAATGTCAGCAGAGTTTAATGAGGACTCGAAATAAAGTAAAGATTGCCCGAGTACTATAAGCAAATTGGAAGGCTTAGAGCTATGGAAGGGATGTGCATCTTTCCATACATCGAGTTTTGGATAAAGAAAGTTTTAAAAAACTTGACTTTTGAACTTTAGACATAAAAAATCATTTCTGCAAGCTGTTGAAAGACGTATACGGCGGAAATTTTAAATACAATCAAATACAGACAAACGTTATTAAACAAATAAGTGAATACATTTATGCATATTTTATACAAAGTTCATCTCTTTATTTAATGAGAGTATTCAATAATCATTTTTCAATAATCATCCCTAATATTGCGTCATTGTAAAAGAATCAAATTACATAGCAAAATTATTTTCGTATTTATGACCGATATACATTTCCATATTTCATATCTATGGCTTTATTAACCAGACCTTGCGTGTTTTGTCATTGTATCCGTGTTTTCGTTTTATGCTGCTTTTTTTACTTGGCGCCTTTGCTTCTTCCTTTCTATAGCGTGAATCTCCAGATACTTCTGTCAACATCAAATACAAAAAATGCGTTAAGCATTTTTAAATAAATATAAACACATTAACCTTTAACATGCACATGTATTTAACGAACACGAGATGACGTTTAAAACGTTTAAAAATTCAATACTGCAATGAAATAATAATAAAGTTTATATAATTGACGTCTTAGGCAACAAATATGTTGAAAACCTGCTTTATATGAATGTACTAATATATACAACATGTTTTACGTTCTTAAACTAAACCCGTATTTTGGAATGTTTTGCGTTTTCATCACAATTATGTCATCATTATTTCAAACTCTTAATTTATTCACACGTTTCCTTTAAAATAAACATTGAAATACTTTGCATACTCGCATCTGTGACGAAAAATCATGCTGTTTTATTTTTGGTCTTAAGGTTTCCTCTATCTATTTAACAGTGTTTCGTGTGACTTTGTACCCAAGGATTTAATGATTTAATATAGTCTCATACCATACTTTTATCTTTTAATATATGAGTGATATTAATTTGCAAATGATATCACGCATGTTAACATCGCATACGTCTCCTAATTATTATATCTTGCTCTCTAGTTACATATTTTACTCTGTGTCAACGTATTTGGAATGTTGTCCTGTTCACACTCGCTATTTCAGATTGTTTTCAGTTAAGATAATTTTTTGACTTTTGTTTAGTAATTTCAACATTTTTTCATGTTACAGTAAAATTGTAAGAAATTCATATTTGTAGAACTAAATGCCAAAGGAAAATTAAAATTGAAAATTTGGTTAACTACGAAACAAGATATGTTTCTGTTTTTGAGTGTACCTGATTCTTTGATATTTAAATTTACCATTCAAAAATGCTATAATATTACAAGTTGATATAAATAAGGTACACATATGGTTTAAGGGGTTGAAATGGAGACCAAAGTTCATGTGAAAATCAATTATTCCTGTCCTGCCCGAATCACAACTTTTGTTAGCTTGTACTAACAATTAGGGCCCCGCTAGAGAACAACTTTTGGCATTTCAGTGATATAATGAGAAATAGTGTGCCTGTTGGCACGTCATGAGAAAGTTATTAAAATACGTAGGTGAATTCTTTTGTGTATACAGTTTTATGTATTTCGCGTATACAGACCCGGTTCTTTTAATCAAGAACGTGAAAACTAAAATGTTAAATGCATGAGACATTTCTCTGATGCAAGGGTATATGTTTCTGTATGTGTGTATATAATTTTTATTTGCTCTTATATATCTAAACTGCTATATTTGTTCTTGTTTGTTTCTGAATCTTGCTATAACTTGAGTATTATGAAGTTGAAATTTTCGAAATTTATATTGGGTATATTTTTTAATATAAAATGCAAAAGTAGTAAAAACAGTGCACACAAAATTGGGTCAATGATATATTTCAAAGACAGCCTTTCACATTGTTTGCGGCACTCAGATAAATAAGCAACAATTTTTTCTATCAACTCTTGCAATACGCCACGGAATTTCAAATGTCGCGGTCGTTCATTACAATGGTTAACGTAGTTATTACCACTACCACTTCAAAATAGTAGTAATAAATTTTCACAAGTCACACATGTTTCGTAAATATGCAGATGCGCCGTCAGATTACACAAAAACCAGAAAATCATCATGAAGCTTTACGCCTGCCCAGAAAAGTATTTGCTTAAACAACGTGTAACGACGTTGTCAATCATGTCTGTGATACTGCTCTCTCAAATTCATCATTTCTTTTGCAATCTCCATTCCGGTTAAGTTGTGCATGCATTTCTGTATTTTGCAGCACAACATAAGACCAAAATTATTATAGGTACTGATTTTATTAGCACTCTTGAAGTATTGACAATTCTTTGGCATGGTTCATCTAATAATGCATTCAAAATGATTAGTTCCGCAATTTATTAAATCATGACAGCGAACCACACACTTCTTCAGGAATATAAACACTTCAAGCGACTAAATTACCAGTGTAATTTCCGCCTAGCCTTTTATATAATGCATCTCGGGCAGACAGTAGTGAACGTCCAGCAAGGAGTGAACATATTATTTCTTTTATTTGATCGGCATGTTGGGCTTTGGTTTCTTGAGTAAGGTCTTTATGCAAGGCACGTGCAATGGAATTGAGACGTAGACGCGCATGCTATTGCATTCATCACGATAAACTGACTTGAAATATATTTTGCATATTCATTAAACACTTTAACACTGAATTCCAGATAATATTTTTTTAAACTACACAATGAAAATCTTATAAAGAATGGTAAACATGAATCGTGAGCAATAGAGCGGAGGAAGGCTTATGGAAAATAGGCGCCGGGTTATGCAACAATATTATTCGAAAAGAGGTGAATAATTGATTAATTACGACTTTTATTCCTTGCTTTTGTTGGACCATACCTTATTTACCACATAAAACAGTAAATAAGGAAAATAGATTAAGAGCGTTAGATTTAAGCCAGTGAAATGTGCCATTTGGCTTTTTAAATTAATTCTGTTTTTTTTTTTTGTGAACAATATTTTCTATCCTGCCTAAACAATTAAAGTTTTATTTTAATCAGCTTCATGTTATTCGTCAACGATGCAAATTTACATTCGTCCTTTTTCCCCATGACAACAAGTAACCTATAAATGTATGTAAAAAATATTATATTGCATTTTAATTGTATGCACCCGTAGCCTTACAGTCTTTTATTAAGGTCATCCTACCTTAAAGTGACATAAAACCAAAACCTTGCACATATTGTACATACATATGTGTTTGGATGACACATACATTGCTGACAATATGCCCTAAAAATCAAACACGAGTTTCATGCAATTGATTTATTGTGATGAATGCATGTAAAACATAAGGACTATTTTGTAAAGAAAATTTCTTTTTCTTGTCCGGTGCTTAAGATTTAATATACAATTAATTCATCATGAGCGACAAAATGTCCAATTTATACCTACTTTGTATTTTTAGATGATGTTTTCTTTTCGAATATGATCAGAATCAGTAAGGCATGTGTTATTTTGTTCTCTTTCACTAAGAGGGAAGAAATGAGCGGTTATTTTAAGGAAGATTTGCATACTCAGTGTGTAAACAGTTAACACTCCTTGTAAGTTATCATAAGCTCTAAAAATGTGGAGGTCTTTAAATTTTAAGAAGTAATTCAAATTAAGACATCAAACGCTTATGTATGAAAATTCACATGTATAGTACGCTTGATTTAAGCGTTCTTATGTTGCTTATGTAACAAATATTATTTAAAAACGGGTCAACATTCAATTTAAGCTTAATGGTGATTTTAATGGTTTGCACTCACAACACCTAATTTGAGATTAAAATAAAACATTTTCGAGCATGAAAAAAGTCGTTAAGTTTATTGTGATTAATCATTATCCGTAAAATGTTTTAAGAAAACTAAATGTTTGATTAATCAATTTTTATGTATGCAATGTGTGATGTAATATGAGAGTTGTAACTGTCCTTATAAGTTTTTGACATAGACGTTTCCTGAAAACATGTACATATTCCATTCAATATTTTTATAAGTAATGTTACACATAAAATTTTTCTGCGTGACTGCAAACTTTAACAATATTTTAATACTCTTAAAACCTTTAAATACAGTTGTGGAAGATTTTCAAAACAAACCTCTACCTCTAAAGTGATTAGGTAGAAGCACTCCGCTTTTCAACAAATGTACATAGCTTTATAAACACAAAAAAAATAAACAATTTATAAAATATGATGATGACTTACATCGTATTTATATCGCCTCATCGTATTCATTTATCTTGCACATGTAGTTGCATTCGGTTATGCTGATTCTGTGATGTCCATGTACGTTTTATGTTGCGTTTTATTTAATAATTACATTATAAATGTAAGTAATTTTGTTTACACACTTGATGTTTCCATCATCAAGCAACAAGATAGGGTACCCTTACAACACGAAATAATTTTTAATTGCACTGTACAAAGCGAGTTCGTCTAGTTAGTTTAACTTTAACATATGTTCTACAGTCACCTATTGTTTTTTCCATCAGCAGGATACAGACAAATTATTTGAAGAATAAAAGAAACTGATTATGTCGTTTTTACAAAAACTTATGCGCATACATATGCCATATACAAATAAAAAATACTTTATACGTCTGGTTGAAAATTTGTTGCAAAATAATTGCATTGAAATTTATATTTTAATAATAAGGGACGAGTAAATTTAAAAACAATGAAATATCTTTTGAAATAAGGGAGAAAGATAGTATAATAAACGAACATATATACCATTCAAACTAAACTAACTTATATTGCTGTTATTATTTGTATATCTCTTATGCAGTCGTTAACAGTTTTAGTTCAAAGTAGAGTTTATTATCTCTACACTTCTATTCATGATTTTCTAATATGTAATGATTTGTTAGAAAATATGGGTTACCATATCGCACCCATTTCTATTGAACAATATTTCAAACGTCTGATGTAGGATCGTCCTATTACGTTACTATAAGCCAACAAGGCTTTAAAGGCCAATACCAGTTATGAGTTTATATCATCTTTTATCATGTATTGATTAGTAAAATAGTTAGAGTGTAGTTTTGTCTCTAGTATTTCATCCAATGGCAGAGAATTTCACCACCATTTTATATAAAGTATTCAATCACTTAATATTAGGGGTGGTAAAATTCCGTTGCCGAAATAAAAAAAATCGATTTCCAATAGTTGGTGATCATTTATTGATTCAAATACCAACTAGAGTAACTTGATGTTGATTTTATTTGTTTTAATAAAGCTTGAAGTAAGAAGTTATTAATTGTTAATATATAAACCCTTTCACTGTTTTTGCCCTTGTTCATGTATATTTAAATATTTATATATTCACCCACTAACGTAATTGTTTCACAACCAACACCTGTCAACGTACAACCAATTGTTTATGTACGGAAATATTGTTTAAAATATAACATTCATTAATGCAAAAAACAAAAACAAATGTATTCTTTTGTTAACATAATATATATCAATATATAATTAACTATATAGTTCCGAACAATTGAAGCAGTGAATCTAAAGAAAATAGTAGCAATTCTGGTATAAGCTTCTTGGTATAGAATCATATTAAATATTTACCAGCGCATAATAAAGTTTCAAATTTTTTTTATTAAACTCGAATGACTTACATAATTTGTTGTACCTCTGAACTATAGAATTGTCTGTGCATAGTATATAAAAATAATAATCATTTAAAAGACATAGTTCTTAATGATAATTTTCACAATATCTGTCTCCCATTTTTGGATAACCTCAGTTATATCATTTTCTTTAAAAATTTGATAAAATAAAGGACCAGAAACGATGAGGACCAGAAGTAGAAAAGCATATAATTAATATTTTCATCTGAATACTGAATTGTAGTTAATTCTTTTAACGAGATAAAAAGATATTGAAAAACAAAATTATTGAAAAATCGTTAACTAAAACAGTAGGGGCTATAAAGCCAACAACTTCACGCCGGAAATTAGAACTTGGGAAATGAAAAGCACAGGTTGCGGCAAATACCCCACACATTTAAAGACCAGATATATTGTACTTTCCAGTGATACTGTTCTCACACACACAATTTTAAATATGTTGATATGTACACATTTATACATAAATAACTATAAAAAAAACATTTCGCCGATATTTTGGTATTGGTTGTATACCGAAGTTTGTAGATAGACTGCGGGAATTGTGTCACATTAATCACTATGCTGCGGCGCTACATTCATACAGGATTCACGAATTTCAACCCTGATGGTCATGATAAAATGTTTCGTCCACTGGACTTCCACCACGTAACGTAACTTCGTTCACGTAATTGACCCACATAAGGACACCTTCACTATAAATCGTAATATTTGCTTCTTCTCAACCTAACGACCGGCGAAATTGCAATTTAAAGTGTGAAACCGGTTTCGGGGAACTCGGAAATGTCCGGAAACTTACGATATCAACCCTCTACCGCAATCAGCTAATATTTTTGCTTATTTTTTTTTTACGTAGGCAAGTTTGAAGTGAAAAATTTTATCTAAATATTAGTTTTCATTAATTTTGTTCTCTGTTCTACTATAAGAAGAAAATTTATAAAAGAACAATTCCACCCCCTCCCGTAACTTTACTCTAGTCCGCAATATCCCTTATCCGGCTATTATTTAATACTACCAGGCGATGCGAACTCAAGTAAATGCGATATGTGACTGAAGGAAAACGTGAAATTAAACTTCACTGTATGCACTAACAAAACGAATCACTCAACACACAACTGTGGACACTACTGCCATTGCCACAAGATGAAATATAAAAAAATAAACCACATTACACCACACAAGTCGGGGGCTCGTACTCTCTTTAATATTCTGTAATATATACTATGAAGGTATAAATCTATATACGTCGATATGTACTTATGCTTCATTCGCAGGCTTTGAGGCTTACGTGGTGTTCTGCGGCAGTTCTTTCTAGTTATACTTGTGGCCTTCAATGTTGTACTTCTGTTGGGTATAAGTTCTTCTACTTGTTTTGTTCGGTGGCAACCTGACGCGGAAGCTACATCGATTTTCTGCAGAACTTACCATTAACTCTCAAACATTCCTCATACTGAGTGAAATTTTTTGGGCGGACGGCAAAAATTGCAAAAACTGCTCAACGAGGAGTAGGTCTGGGAATTTTTTGAAATTTAAAAAAAAAGTATACAGTTTGAAAAAAATGAAAATCCGCATACATTTTTATATTGCTAAGGTGTGTTAATCAGTTAAAAACAAAACAAATATTTTCTTCAACTCGGCACTTTATTTATACTTTCGACTAATAACGTTAAGTTAATACATGTGCAAACAATTGCGGACTATTTTATCTATTCAGCTATTTTATCAGGACATTTAAATTAACCCTATATTTAAAGCACACATGTGTGCACTTTTGCAAAGAAGAAAATATTTTCGAAGAAATGCGTTTTGAGTTTAATTGTTTGAATCCGTTGCATATATGGTGCCTGCATGTGTTTGAATGATGTGAATGGAGCAATAAAATTTTTAGGGGTAAAAAATACCAAGAAAACGATTTTTTCGCATAGATCATCATCACAATAAGAGATAAAAAATAATAATAATTCGAAAATAAAGAAAATATAGCTTTTATTAAAATTTTACTATGGTGTTACCTAATGCTGCCTTTGATTGTCAAAGCGATATAATACTTTGGTTTTACTTTAGCATTCAGACTTATAAGACAAACTGTGAATTCCAAAATATTAAATGTAAGTGTACTACTATTTGATTTCATCGTTTTACAAAAATGTCATTTGTTTCCTTTTTAAAGATTAATTGCATACAACATTGAAAACTCAAAAATATATTAAGCAATAGTTCACATTGGGTTATGTTTTAAAGGTACAAAATAGGAATTTAATGTTAATAAGTTTAATCTACGAAAAATTCATATAAATACATTAGAAAAGACAAGTAAGTTTTTTGAAGACGTTTCACACTAAACAAAGGAATTTGTCTTGGAAAAATCAATAAAATTGGCTGTCATCTTATTAAAAAGATTTTTAAGCATTTGGCGTATAAAGTTTTCAAACAATGTACATTAGGATAGTTATAGATATATAGTTAAGACGTTTACTTACGGCTTATATAGTTTAATTTAATTTTGTAAATTGTTACAGCTGTCTTATCTTATTTCGTGGAAGTTTTGTTTATTCGCTTTTGAAGATGAAGAACTGATGAAGACATGTACATATAAACAAGACTATCACTACTACTAAAACCTGACATAGTTTTTCACTATAAATAGTAAGAAGATTGACAATGATGCAAATATCATAATATTATTTGTTGTATATAGAAATCGAAATACATCTATGAATAAATGTATCAAAAGACAGTTATTCATAGATGTATGTAATAAATTACATTCCTGATAAGGGAAAGCTTCCCTATCGGGTATTGCACTTTCAGGAAAAAGTGAAATCATTATCGAACATGATAAGCTAATATATGTGATCAAAATGTAACAAGATATTATGGTTCTAGAAAGTATCGCGAAGCATAATGTAAACACCAAAATACTAAAGTTCCATTTGCAAGCTTTGAACCTGGGGTGTGAAATAAAAACATAACAAGGTAACGTGGAAAGATATCTTGCTTACGCATTGAATTATTTACCGACTTTTAAAAAGATGTAAAAATAAAAAACATGGAAAATCGTCACATTGAAATTCTATATATTTCTATATATTCTATATATTTTATTTATTCATATATAAGTAAGCTTAAGCTCAAAGCTGCATATTTTGTAGCAATAAAAATTAACTACTGCTGCCTTAAAATTAAGTGTTTGTGTCCATTATTTTATATATAGTATATCATCATACCATACATTTTCTTATAACAACCTGTTTTGAACATAATTTTAATTCAAGGTTTTTGAGTATCATTTGAAGAAAGATATTATTATAGATTATTTCAGAGGCAGTCTTGCTTGTATTCAATACATGGAATCTCGAGAATCTTTGCTATTTATTTTATTTGATCATAAAACGTTTGGTACAATACAAGGCCTAAGGACAATATTATCACTTACAAACACCTTTATATCCGTACCTTACCCAAGGATTTTTATTTACGTTAGTAAAAAAAAAAATAGATCAAATTAGAATTATAATGAGTAATAATCATAAAAGGATTTGTTAAGCATGGTGTAGGACCTAGGAGACCGTATACTCTTAAAACAAGATGCACATAGTCGGTAGTTGTTTTGAAGCAATTAACTGAATACAATCTGGTGTATAGTAGTAACCATGCGTAAAAATATATATGCAGTTAAAATAGTGATGATCTTGGTGAATCGTGTGTGAATAATTTAACCCTTCGGATTAACAAACCAGAAAAAACACGGAAATCATAGTAAAAATGTGATATAGGAAAATTAAAAGAATGTGTTGCAGAGATGGTTGTAGTTGCATGGAACAATAACATTCCCTCTTCATGAAAAATTCTTTACTAGGTGCATGCCACAGTACAGTCCGTACAATTCAGAGTTGAATCTTTCTAGACGCAAGAACAAAATGTCATATGGGCTTTTCTTAGGCTTTTTGAAGTTCGTGCCTTAGGCATGCTATTGAAGACTCTTTTTTGATATAAGTCTGTGTAAACCAGCATTTCAAGCAAGGGGGGTTCTCCATCGTCACACTGTATAACCTGACAAGTTTTGTATGAAAGTCAAAATGCAGAAAATAAAATCATTGTCCGTAATTCGTTTGCTGGTGCCGTAAACAACAAATAAGAAAGTACAGTGATTCACAAAAGTTAGCGTACAACGAAAAATGTTGAAAAGAAGATCCATATATTTCAATAAAATAAATTCTGGAAAATAACTCCAATGTTTTTGATTTTTCTAAACAAATAACGAAAAACAAAATAAAAATTTACTTAATTTGTTCCACAATAGTTTGCTTAAAGCTTCAAGAAGAATTATTATAAGCTAAGAAAATATCCCAAAAATAAATTGCAATTTATTATTTAATTACTTACAAAGAGTCAAAAGAAAAGGTGGAGAAGAAGAGCGGCCATCGAGTAGCGCAAAGAAATCCTGAAAGCGGTGGAAAGCCGTACTCCTTCAGTGGCGACGGTGAAGAGAAACAGGACACTAGAAGTGTCACCAACCGAAGTTGGCCAATCTTCTCAAAGTAACGATACATCCATGAAAAAACGAAAGCGTCTGCGGATGCCAATATTGGTAGCTCTTCCCGCAGAACCCGGGGCTATGGGTCTGTCTACACGAGGAAACGTTGTTAATCGCGGTCAACAAGACGAGCTGCTACTATCCTTGCTAGTCTACAGGTCAAATTGGCATACAGCCTCCTCGCGGCGCCTCCTAAATAGCCATCACAACACATGTTGTGTGGGGAACCACTGTCAAACTGTCTGTGGATTAGGAGTGAGGTTAACTTCCTCACCAAGTGAAAATATATAGTTCAGAAAGCCCGACATGCCTTGGATAAGAAATGATCAATTGCTGACGACTCCAGTAAACGTTTTAAGGACACAGATTTTCGGGTTTGCACCTGGAATGTGAAATCCCTTAACAGATAGGCAGCCGAACAACTTGCGGAGGCCCTGGACTGCTACAAAACAGACATTACCGCCATCCAGAAAGTGCGATGGGATGGAGCCGGCAAAAAAACGATGAAAAACTGCGACATCTACTACAGCAATTGCTACAGATAGATAAGGCAGCAATTATTCGGATACGAATTTGTTATTCGAGGTAGATTTAGGCAAAAAGTCTTGAGCTACGACCCCGTCAGCAAACGTTTCACGACAATCCACATCAAGGCTAAAAAAAGAGCAACGGAGTCGAGATAGGCCAATACGGTTTGACGTCGGAAAGCTAAAATCGCAACTAATTGCTGGGAAGTTTGCCGACCGAGTCTCGGGCGGACTGAAGGTTCGGACCGAAGCCTGTTGAGATCAAAATAGACAACTTGTAGTAGAGTCGCTGTTTGTGCTGAGAATCTGGAAGGATCATTTCTGTAGACTTTTTAACGGCGATGACGGACCAAATTTCGCTGTTAGGCAGAATGTTCTATTCAATTTGGACGTTGATAGAGAAGAATTTCGTTCCACCGACTTAAACGAAGTGAAGATAGCAACATCGAAGCTGGACGGGCTGAAATATGCTCAATGAGTGGAATCTCAGCGTCGTTTGCCCGGTCCACGAGAAAAGAGCCCCTTTGACTGTCTCTCTCTCTGTGGTATTTTGTGAGCGTCTGAAACCCTTCGTGCACAATATGATAGGTCCCTATCAGTGCGGTTTCAGGCCAGGGAAGTTCACGATAGACCAGATCTTCGCTTTACGGCAGATCCCAAATCAAAGAAGTTCAAATCGACAATCACCACCTATTCCCCTATTAAGGCCGCATATGACAGTGAGCATAGAGACAAGCTATACACTACAATGTCTAGTTTTGGCATTTTTACCAAACTCGTCAGATTGTGTAGAATAACGATGGAGAACTCCCGCTGCTCCATCAAGGTCGGTAACGAACTCACCGAACATGATTCTTGAAAAGATCGTGAGTAACTCATAAGTCAGCACCAGAGGCACGATCTTCCAAAAGTCAGTTCAAATGCTAGCTTACGCTGATGGCATTGACGTGATTGGACGAACACAGGGAACCGTTAATGAGGCGTTTGCTGGCATTGAAGCGGAAGCGGCTAAATTGAGTCTGGTGGTTAATGAGGGCAAACAAAGTACATGATGTCATCAGGAAAGGACATACTACATTGACATTTCGGACAAAGCATCACACTAGGCAGCAGAAACTTCTTGATCATCCCAGTCCTACCTAATGGCGCGAAAACCTGGACGTTACTAAAAGCGTGCGATTTTTGGTCCTGTTTGCGTTGATGTCTGGATTGAGGGATGAACGCTATGGACTGTACAGCGACATGCGCCTGGTCAAGCGTCTACGGATACAATGCTTAAGATAGCTAATCCATGTAGAGCGTATGGACACCACTGCTCCGGCCCGAAAAGTCTTTGAATCCGAGCCATTGGGACAACGCAACAGAGGACGACCTAGACTGAAGTGGCGCACACAAGTGGAGAAGGACCTCAACCAACTTGGAGTGCGCAACTGGAGACAGCTGGCGAAAGATCGTGCTGGCTGGAGAGGCATGTTGGTTGAGGCCCAGGTCCACCCCGGACTGTAGCGCCACAAGAAGAAGAAGAAGAATGACATTGAAAGTTACTTTGGGTAGCATCTCCTATTCGCATTCCAAGGTGCAAATAGGGACGTGAAACAATGGTGGCAAATGAAGGGTGGTTAAGGCCCACACTGAAAGTGGAACCGGTTTTGTTTTCCCAATCCTTTCAATGTCATTGTTTACCCAAATCAACCTTCATCATTCTTAGGATGCTACTGCTATCTTATGTAGCAGACCAGATCATGGAAACATGATAACGACAAAACCTCACATATATCCATCCAATGGCCATGGTTGTGGAAAAAACGTGGCCTTGGTGGCCTGCAGTGTTTCTCTCCACTCTCTGATGAGCAACAAGTAAGACCGAAAACTTGTCTTATTGTGGCAAACTTTCTCCCAGCAACCCAGCTTATACATTCTTTTTGGATAAGACACGGTTGTGGCGGTTATTAACTACAAGTCAAATGGAGCGTGGTACAATTTTGTTGCTACGACTTTGTTCTTCTAACATCACCATAAACGGTAGCGGAACTCGTAGAATACAACGACAAAAAAATTTAGGACTAGTCGTCTGTTGCTTTGTTACAGACAGAAGTGATCGACTTAACATTATCCCACAGATATCTTATGGAGATCACGAACTGGAAAGTTCTGCCCAAAGTGTCCATGTCTAACAACAGATATATAAAGTTTTGAATTGAATGCGAACCCACAATTATACAGAACCGCAGGAATCCCAGAAAAACAAACTGGTTAGGGCTTAAGAAAGACTTAGGAAATCGCGTAGCGCATCTCCCAAAACTCAGAACGAGGTGTAAGGCTAAGGAGGCAGTTCAAGGTCTAAACGACACTCTAATCAAGTGCTTCGAGCTGACTTTCCCAGTCAAAAACACCCCCTGCAGACTCTCTATTCCGTGGTGGATTACGAAACTGCAGAGAATTCGCATGGGAACTAGGTCACTGAAGATTAATTTGGAGGATGAGTGGAACTTGTACGTATCGAAACAAAGAGAATATAAGAGACTAATTCGATCTTCGAAATGTGCCTCCGATAGAGATTTCTGTAGAAATATCGAAACACTCGGTGAAACCAGCAGAAAGTCCTTTAAAAAGACAAAACAGTCATGCTGGATACACTCAGGAAACCCTAATACGCAGCTCTGTGATATAGACCCATTACTATCGGCTCTGAAAAGAATTTTTACTTCCAGCCTTACACTGGCAAATATTAAAATCTCCTGGTGCCCCGTCAGGGTGGCCTTCATACCAAATTGGTAAATGGACTACTCTCTCGCCAAAATCTTCAGGTCTATTTTTTTTTTTTTGTTGGAGGTTGGGATAAATTACACTGGAGAGCTCAGACTCAAGTACTGGTCCATTGTACTACCAGGCAGTAACCTTCATTTAATGTAATTTCTTGGTTTTCCGAAGAAAAACCAATATGCGCTTCTGTGGTATAGAACTTAGGTTTTCAGTTCCCACCACATCAGCGCCAAATAACCGCCACCTGATACGAGCCAAGGCAGGACACTGATAAAAAAAAAGTGCTCTGAAGTGTCTTCACCTTCTCCACAGGCGTCGCAGAGTGTGACATAACTAAGCCCAAGCCGACTCAGGTGCATAGCGAAGGTGAAGTGCCCCGTTAGTACGCCGACAAGTCGTCTGCACTCGTTTCTGTCTAGAGATAGCAGAAAAGATGCGGATTTCTTGCAGACGTTTGGGAGCATACTCTTGGTTACCCTGCATCCTGGAGAGACACGCCATCACTGGTTGTGCTGTAGAGAGACCAAACCATCGACGGAGGCCCTGACCAGGGACGCGGGTAATCCCAAGGTGGGTTCGGGCTCTACGAATGCCTCTGCTGAACCAAGCCCAGCTAGTTCATCGGCAGTTTTGTTTCCCAGGATCCCGTCATGACCCGGGACCCAGACAAGTCTTAGCGAATTCAGCCTGCCGACCAAAATTAAGGGAAGACTTGCATTCTTGAACTATCTTGGAAGTGGTTAAAGGGTTGAGTAACGCCTTCAGCACAGCTTGACTATCGCTGCAGACGCAGATGTTGGTGGCCATTAGGATCGCGAAGGCTTCCGCCTGGAAGACCGACGCGAAATTACCTAAGGAGGCGTGAAGTCTGATATTGTTGTTTTCCACGAAGGCCCCAGCTCCAGAACCTTCCGTTGTCTTGGAGCCGTCCTTGAAAATCCGACTACATTCCTTTCTCGGCTCAGTTTCTGGCCACAGTCAGTCCAGGACACGGGGAAAGTCAACTTTGTACTTGACTTTTTTGTCTCAATGTGTCTTCCAGAGAAGTTTACTATCCAGGATAACACCTAGATATTTGGCTTCTTGGAAAGTGGGATATTGACGCCTTTAAGTACCAGTTGAGTCAAACCAGTCATATTCCTCCTTCTCGTAAAGAGATCAACCTAAGTTTTAAGAGAGTTGACTAAAAGCCCATTCCTGGTACACCAGCTATCGATCATGTCAAGAGCCGCCTGCCCGCGTGCGCTGACGGCCGCAAGGCATGATCCGGTAACCAATATGGCTACATCGTCTGCATAAGCCTGGGCGTAGATGATACAACTATTTAAAACGGAAAGCAGAGAATCGACCCGCATCCACCATAGGAGGGGAGCCCCTGTTGACCTTAACCATAAGGTTCCTAACTGCCACCTCAACCTTACGCCTCGTTCTGAGTTTTGGGAGAGGCACAGTGCGATTTGCTAACTCTTCTCTAAACTTTGGCCAGTTTGTTCTCCTAGGGTTCCTGCTCCTCTGCGAGACGTTGGTTTCGCATTCTATTCGGAACTCTATGTATCTGTGGTCCGACATGGACACTTCCGACAGAACTTTCAAGTCTGTGAGCTCCTTAAGATATCTATTTGATAACGTTAAATCAATCAACTCCGAGAACGAGACCCATCTTTTTCGATTCGCAGTATTCTACGAGTTCCGCTACTTCCCTTGGTGGAGGTGGTAGGACGGAATCCTAGGAGAAGTAGGCCGAAGCCACGACAAAATTGTGCCATGATCTGCCTGATTTATAGTTAATAACCGCAGCAACTAAATCTTGTCCAAGCTTGGTTGCTGGGAAAAGATTCGGCACAATAAGACAAGCTCTCGGTCTTTCCGATCGCTCGACGAAGAGTGGGGAAAAGCCTCGTAGACTACCAAGGCCATACATGCGAATTTTCCACACCCATGGTTCCTGGATAGATACGATGTGTGATTTTGTCTTCATCATGGGAAGTCTGCTACATAGGATGCAGTAGCATCCTTAGAATGATGAAGGTTAATCTAGGTAAACAGTGGCACGCAGAGTTACCGCTTCCCTTATTCGCAAACTTTGGACATGAGGTGGAAGTTAATCCGTCCAAGGTGCAGATAGGGACGAAAGTCGTATCTGGAGACGATGGTCTCAACCGAAAGTCGGTAAAGGCCCACAACGAGAGTAGAACCGTCTTTACTTTCCCTGTTCTTGCTCTCCACCAGGGTTCTGGATGCGGAGACGCGTCAGCACATCCGCCGTGTTCCTGAGTTGCCCCGGGATCCAGCAAATGGTGCGCCTCAAAATGGATGGAGAACCGCAAAACTTTTGGTTTCCAGGGGAGGAATTTTCGGCACGGAAGTGCTCAGCCACTCAAGAGATTGCTGTGTGGACCGCTTCCCCATAAAGGTTCCGTTCTCCAGAGCACAGCCCTCCACTTGGAAGCAAGCGTTCTCTGCCTTAGCCAGCTCCCACAGCTGATCTTCGCAGTATTTGCATTCTGCGTCGGTCATGCTGTAGCAGAGATAGCAGCCTTCTTATAGGGCTGTGGATCTCGTTTTCCGCTGGCCGCGAGTTTGAGTCTATTGACGGGCTCACCCGCAGCAGTCAATTTCCGCTTATCCGAGCCGCAGCCAATACTAGGTGCGGCAGCGGTGTCTTGCGGACCTTGCGTGCGGGGAGTGCTGGCAACGGGAGCGTACGAAGACGTTTTTCGCTTTTTTCTTTGAGAGCCAGAGGAAGAGGAGTACCCCTTCGCCATTGAAGGGGTACTGCCTTCGAAGCTTCCACCTTCAATCACTTTCATGATCTCTTTGCGCCGCTCGGTGGCAACCTTCCTTCTCCTCCTATTCCTTTGGTTCTAAGTCAGGGGCCCCCCAGATGCCGGATCTTTTGGGGCTCGTTCCTCCTTTCGGATTTCTGAGGCGCGCCTGAGGTGGCACTCTGGCAAGCTTCTTGACCCTGAGCCGGGAGATTTGGCGTATCAGGCTGAGCCTCTCCGCCGCTTTCTCCGGTTTTTCAACTCATTCTACTGAGGGCATTGTAGAGTAAGTGGCAAGAATCATTGCTTTTAGCGCCCCTGCGGGCGAAGGGTGTTTTAAGTATGGTGGTTGGGGCCTTCAGAATCCTTGATCCGGCCGATGTCGAAAAGATAACGGGTGGATTATCGCAGTCGCGAGTATCACCTAGAGTAGTCAAATTCTTTGGGTTTGCCTCCATACAGTATTTATTTAGGACGTCCAAAGACAAGACGTTTCTGGAGTTTAGTTCGAATGGGATCTTTCGAACCGAGGTTCATTGACTCTTAAGCCCTTCCGCCGCGACAAGGCATCCAGAAAGGAAGGGAAATTCAGGCCTATTAGTCTTATTTTCTTCATGCTCAAAAGCTTGGAGAGGCTGGTCGAACTGCACTTGACATTAAAGAAAACGCGCTGGGAAAATGCATCGCGCATTCGACAATGTGACTCTTGATGTATGTGTAACGCGGCCGGAAAACACGGCATAGAAGAATCATTGGTGTTGTGGAAAAAAGCAATGCTAATGAATAGAACTATAATCGCGGAGGCGGATTGCGACCAGTATGTAGTGTCGGCGGTAAGCAGGGGCTGCCCGCAAGATGACTTCTCTCCTACGTTGCATGTTAGTAGACTCTATGCTTCTTAGCTTGAATAGATCTAACACCATTGTACGTCTAGGCCGTATGATGTAGCTGTACTGATCACCTGACTATGTCTTGGGGACATACATATGTGCCAATGGGCAGGCGCTTCTAGACATGATCGATGACCGTTGTACTAGGTATGGGCTTTCAGTCAATGGTCTTAAAACCGAGATGTTCGGATTACTTAAAGATATCATCAATCCATTTTCCAATACCGCTAATCAAGAAGGTGTTGTCCTGGATAAAAAACTTCTTATATACTTGAGACGAAAACTTCCAAGGCGCAGTCAGTCTTCTGGAAGTGTAAGAGATCTGTATGGATCTACACAGCAATGGTAAGACCTCTTTGTTTCTGTGCATCAGTCGTTTCATGGAACAAGCTTTCTCTGCAATATATCCTCAACTCACTGGAGAGGAAGAAGTCAGTGGAAATAGATGGGATACAAAATACGAGGGTTGCCTTTTATATTTCGGGATTAGAGAACAAAAACAAATATATATCATCTAAAATAGATTTATTGTTTTTCAAAATATTCCCCATAAAGATTTTTACATTTTTGCATGCGTTTGAACGGATGAATTATCAAATTGATGTTTTGAGTGCTCAAAGTGCAGTTGTTTGACCCGATGTGTGAGAGCTCGCATTGTCGTGGTGAAGAGTGATGGTTTTCCTGATTTCTTGTAAGACAACTGGCAAACAAATGTTTGTGTACCGTTCAGAATTGACGGTTCTGCGTTATTCTAGTGGTACGGTTGCGACATGTGAAGTTTTCCCGAAAAAACAAGCGACCATTTGCTTGGAAAAATTTCGTGCGCGAGAAGCTTTTGTTGGGTTTGACTGCTTACTTTCGGGCTCATACGCGTGAATCCACGATTTATCACCTGTCACGATGTCATAGACGTGTTTTGAAGCACAGCGATCGTATTTTGGAGCACGAACTTTTTTGAGCGATTCACCAATTGTGTGGGGTCCAACGCGAACAAATTTTTTTGATGCTCATGCAATATTGACTATATGCTAGTCCCACTAATGCCTAGGCTTGTTTCAATCTCACGGGATCTGGTAATATCAGTTGGCGCACAGCATCAATGGTTTCCGGAACAACAACTGATTTTGGACGAACTTCACGAAATTTGTCTTGGAGTGAACTACGACCTCGATTGAATTCACCATATCAGCGATAAACACTGGTTCTTGATGGAGCTTCATCGCCGAAAATTGAATTAAGTTCATCGATGCACTACTGTTAACTTAATCTACGTCGAAAGTTGTACAGAATAATCGCACGAAAATGTTCACAATTTAATTCCATTTTTTGATCGAGATGAATCTTTTAAGTTAGTGTAAACAACACAAATAGCGCTCGTATGTCGAAACGTTCTGAACACGTATAACCTAACAAAATGTCAAACTTTACGGTAGTGCTGGCAGTTGCCAGATTGCAACACTAGAGTTGCCCAATCTCAAAATATGAAAGGCAACCTTCGTATTGTTCTGTGCAATCTACCTTCTGAGGCAGTGGACGTATACACAACTCTGATCAACACTGAGTAATGCGTGCCACCCGGTGCATTGTAAAATAGCTGTGGTACAGCCCATTTTGAAACGGGCCGAAGATACCTCCATACCGACTAATAGGTCTTCTTTCGTGCTCTAAAAGATTTAATAGAATTCTTCTTCTTCTTCTTGTGGCGCTACAGTCCGGGGTGGACCAACAACATTCCTCTCCAGCCAGCACGATCTTTCGCCACCTGCCTCCAGTTGCGCACTCCAAGTTGGTTGAGGTCCTTCTCCACTTGTCTGCCCCACTTTAGTCTAGGTCGTCCTCTGTTGCGTTGTCCCAATGGCACGAATTCAAAGACTTTTCGGGCCGGGACAGTGGTGTCCATACGCTCTACATTGCCTAGCCATCTTAAGCGTTGTATCCGTAGACGCTTGACCAGGCGCATGTCGCTGTACAGCCCATAGAGTTCGTCATTAAATCTTCTCCTCCAGATGCCATCAACGCAAACAGGACCAAAAATCGCACGCAGAACTTTTCTCTCGAAGAGACTAAGGGCTTCCTCATCCGCCTTTGCTAACGTCCTTTAATAGAATAGATTGAGAAAAAACAATTAATACCGGGAAACCAGTTTGGCTTCAGGGTGGGACATGGCTCCATTCATGCTGCGTCTAAATTGGTTTCCGACATTCAGGCAAATAGAAACAAAACACAGTGCATAGGAGCCTGCCTGATTGACATGAAAAAGGCATTCGACACCGTATAGTTAGAAGGTCTTTTCTTGAAATTAGTCATACTCGGCATTCACAAAACATTACTATATATGATCTATGACATGGCAACAGATAAGAAGTTCGTTGTGAAAAATGACAACGAAATTTCAACAACAGTATTCCATATAAAAAATGGGTTGCAAATTGTTCATTATGTTCACTAGCGATCTTATAGGTTCCATGCCTAATATTATTGCGTTTGTTGATGATCTAATCGCGTACAGATCAGGTCCGAAGATAGAAAAAATAAACAGTTTGTTGCAGAGTGACTTCGATGCCATTCAACGATTTTGTGACGGCTGGCAATTGAAAATCAACTACCAGAAGTGTGAGACTATCCTCTTCAGAACCCCGCTGTCCAGAGCCTGAAGATACACGAAAATGAATTGGCGCAAGTTCGGCATTGTTGATCCACTGGGACGGCCGTATCTATATGGTGGTGTCCATGTAGATACAGGTCTGACTAGGGCTAAGAAATGTTATAAGGCAAGTGAACTGTTTTAAAGCAGTTAACTTGACACCAGAGTAAAGATAATCTGCTAAATGGACTCATGTGGCCGATCATGGTATATAGTTGTCCCGTGTGGTTCAACGTGAGTCCTTCCCAAATGTAAAAGATGAGGGTGTTTGAGGGGTGTGCCTTTGGGCCTGTCTTCGTTTATATCGAACACCAGAATCTCAGTACAAGAAATTCTATCCCAACGATGTCCTGTACGTGGCAAACCTTATAAGGATAAATAATTATATTATTAAGTTGATTTGTTGTCACACTGTTCAAGGCTACTAACAGCCTGATCTTTGGGGCTTACTAATAAAATGTACCATGAAAGGGTGCGTCTTAACGGTTTCATTCCGCCTGAAGCTTTCCTCTACTTGGACAATAAAGGCATGATTCAAGATAGGGAAGGCTATCCTATCATCTTCTTTGTCGTACGTCGAACAGTAGAAAGGCGACTTCAATACGAGCCAGACGTCGTTCGCAGCCACGAGGAGCTCCTACGGTTCAGTAGAGGGATTTCTGCCCGCGACAGAGCAGTCTCTGCATACGAACGGTTTTTTTACTGATGTTTGCACCAGAACCAGCCCTCGCTAAAGAAGGCCGCTAACTTCTTAAAATAAAAGATGGGGTAGTTGAGTCAGCAGGGCCAACTGATATAGGTTAAGTAAAATGTAAGGCATTTTATAGAAAAAAAGAATAAAAAAATATTAACAAAAGAATAAAAAATACAAACAAAAACCCAAAAAAACACAAAAAACAATAAAAACTAAAACCAAAAATAAAAATAAAAAAAAAACGAAAAAGGTTGACAAAGGCGTATTATATATATATGTTGAGCATAAACGTATTCGCCTTGGTGCACACGTCTGTAACGTTGTACGGACATAGATAAGATTACTGTAAATAGTTAAGTAGAGTTAAGTTTTAAATTATTTAATTGTAAATATTTGGTGTTAGTTTAAGTTTAATTTCAAATTTTAATGTATTAAAGTTAGTATTTGTAAGCTAGTTTTAAGTATTTTTGTCTAGCATGTAAGAAAATGAATTTAAAAAAAAACAGGAACAAGTTTTCGCTTAATTACGTGATTGCTGGTTTCACTAAGCTTCAAAAAAGTCTCGACTGCTCTGAGACTTTTCCTAGCACGCCTGGCTCTGCTCTTGATGCGTGGCTTCATTTCTCTCCCCTTGACGTCCACGTCATGGGATGCACAACCAAGGTCATCTCTCCAAAGTGGTTCGACTCCCACCGAAGCTTCGATGACCTTGCGCACCTCATCTCCTGTGGTACTAGTCTCATGGACATGCCGTCCGATGCAGGGTTATCAAAAACTCAGTTGCATCGCTCATACAAATCCGAATTTTTCCGTGGACTGAAACTGAGCCGGTAAGGTAATGTAGTCGAATGACATGGAGGAATCTGGAGCTGCTGCTTTCGTAAAAAGCCACAACAATATACAATAGGAAACGTTTTCAACCCAATCAGTCACTAACTATAATGTGCAAAATATTTTACATTTTTTCTTTTACAAATAAATTAATCATTAATTAATTTTAATTTAATAATTCCCCTTCATGCACATATTAGTCTTTTTTTGAGCATATTTCTTACTTTTATTTCGAGCAATTCAAAATGAATAGTTTAATTGACTTGTCAAACTCTTAAAAATAACAGTACACCTACCGTTCGTGTGCAATGGATCCTCCTATCTTCAGTTTACATTGTACGCAAACTTCTGTGGATACTGCTTTTTTTACGTCGTGGAGGAGTAAATCTCACACACGATCTCTAGCTCATCGGAAAAGTGTTGGCAGGATACTGCATAGTACGTCACTTAGCAGTTGTTGTGATGGTAGACTCCTAGTGGGGTCTCCTATATACTCGTATGTCAACTACTGCGTGAGTGCTGACATATTATTAGGTTCGCCTACAAGTTTAGTCAAGTTACATATTATAATTTGTCCTCAAGTTTTGAGCATTATAACTTAATAAAATATGAAGTGCACATATACTCGACAAGATGATTATAAATCGTTTAGTTCTTTGGGCCAAATGAAATAAGCGGTTACGAAAGAAAACTATTCACAAGTAAGTACTAAGTCACCACATTCGTGGCTTAATTAAGTTTTAAAGAAAGTGTCTCATTAAGCCTCTTTGGATATTGTTTTGCTAATACCTCGCCTACCTAATCTTACCTACAACGCATCTTACCTTGGTGTGTATTAGCAATGATATAACCGGTACTATACACTTGTGCTCGGTTTTTTACTGTTGATGTTTTAATTGTACAATGTGAGGTGCCGTGAATCATACCTTCTGCTGAATGTAATGTGAATGATACCTTCTGCTTGAAGCAGATATAATATTGATTACAGAAACACATTGCCACAAATAATTCCCTTATAAGAAACAAACGAAGCACGCAGCATAGTCTATAGTCTATTTAAATGTATCATGTAATATGGTTTTCTAAAACAAATATTATATTTGAAGTTAAATAAAAAAGGTGCATTCCCTATTAGAGCAATACCTTCAGAAACTAAGATGAATAGACGAATTTAATTTATTTGACTTTTACTAGACACGAACATTCATAAAAATGTTAAACTCAGTGTATTTTTTTGACATAAAATTCATAAAGATTTACTTGAAAATTCGTAAAAGCCACACGGAGGTCCTCTCCTTCAGAGTTAACATTAGTATTGGTTTTATTTCACTGGGGTAGTAAAAAAAAAGTTTTGTGGCAGCACTCTTAAATTGTAACAGACAATACAAAGAAATTGTACTAGATTTTTAGTTAGGATTAGAGAGTTAGTATTAGAGTTAGAGTTTGTCACGTACCCCCTTCTGAGCAATAAAGTTTGGTGTTAAAATTAAATGAATAAATTAATATTAAAATAAATTAATATTAAAAAAAATAATAAATTAAATTAAATTAATTCTACGGAATATCCACATAAATGGTGACCCCGACGGCGAGGACAAAAAAAAATTATTTTCCACCTGCATCGCGACGTTCTTATCTCATTGTAACCTAAAACAACCATGGCCACCCCGCCAAAAAACGATGAACCAGCACATGATTTATCCGAAATCCCCGAAATTGCGAGAGTCTCCATAAAAATCCCCCCATTTTGGATTGCTAAGCCACAATTATGGTTTGCGCAAGTGGAATCGCAATTCTTTGCCGGAGGTATCTCGAAAGACGAAACGAAATACCATACTGTGGTTGCAGCGATTGACAGCAACGTGCTATCATACATATCTGATATAATACTCAATCAACAAGCAGCAAACAAAACTTCAATCAAAACCTTTGGAGAAAAATTACTCACATTAAATTTTGAACTCACACGCCCGTTTTGATGGTTATTTATAATTGCTGACGTTGCCCAACTGATTCTTGGTGCCGATTTTCTACAACACTTCAACCTGAAAGTGGACATCAGAAACGAAAAACTCATCGATTGTCAGATGAACCGTTCCTTTTGCTGCAATATAGCAACGATAAAACGTGAAGTTATTAACTTGTCAACCATTGATAAATCTTTGCCTTTCCAGAAATTATTACACGAGTTCAGGGATGTCACACGCAATTCCTTGGCACCGACTGAACCACGACATCAAGTAACGCACCACATCGTCACGAAATGACCGTGACTGAACCCGATCGCTACCCAATACCCCATATCCACGACATCACACATTCATTTTAAGGGAAGAAGATTTTCTCGATTATATCACCAAATACCGGTTGAGAGAAATGATATTTCAAAAACGGCTATCACCACTCCCTTTGGCATGTTCGATTTCCTCCGAATGACATTCGGATTGAGAAATGCTGGACAGACCTTCCAGCGTTTCATGGATGAAGTGCTAAAAGACTTTAGTTTTGCAAACGCTTACATAGGTGACATCTTGGTGGGATTCGAAGACATCGCACAGCATGAACAACATCTTTTCCAATTGTTCCACGGACGGCTGTCCGTGTAACTTTTTTGGGATATAGGTTCGACCAAATCGGGACTCAACCACCACCGCAACGAGTTGAAGCCCTGAAAAGAGTCTCGTATCCAAGGACGGTTAATGAGCTACGTAGACTTTTGGCAATGGTTAATTTTTATCGCAGATTTTTACCTAAAGCTGCGGACAACCAACAACTACTTCTTAAGCTCATTAAAGTAAATAAAAACGACAACACTCCGATCGAGCAACGAAGCCAAAGAAGCATTTAAAAACTGTAAAAACGATCTGGGAAATGCCACACTTTTAGCATTCCCGCGATCAGATTCTCAATTGGGACTAATGGTAGACGCATCGCAGACCGCTGTAGGAACGACTTTGCAGCAAGTAGCTAGCGATGAGTCATGGGAACCCTTGGGATTCTACTCCGAAAAGTTAACACCCGCACAAGCTACATACAGCACATATGACCGCGAGCTACTCGCCGCCTTCAAAGCGGTAAAACAATTTCGTCATATGCTGAAAGGCCGTGCACTTACATTATATACCGATCACAAACCCTTGTCATTTGCATTCGA
Organism: Eristalinus aeneus; assembly: GCA_955652365.1. Lineage (NCBI taxonomy): Eukaryota > Metazoa > Arthropoda > Insecta > Diptera > Syrphidae > Eristalinus > Eristalinus aeneus. Next base: position 81,641,046 of record OY019131.1, on the reverse strand, counting down.
GCAAAAACTGAATAAAGCGTCACCCAGGCAGCTACGGTACTTGGATTTACGGAATATCCACAGTTTTAACCATACTAATTGTATTTCCCCCCGCAAATATTATCGTTACCGCTAGCACTTTACAGAGCACTTTAAAAAATCGAAGCAACCACAATTTTTAGCCAACAGATGCATACAAGAGGTTGCCTTTTAGTGTTTAGCAACTGCCAGCTCTATCGTAAAGTTTGTTATTTTTTAGGATTAACGTACTCAGAACGTTTTGACATACGAGCGCTATTTGTGGTGTTTACAGTAACTTAAAAGATTCATCTCGCTTAAAAAAATGGAATTAAATTGTGAAAATTTTCGTGCGATTATTTTTTACAACTTTCGGCATCGATGAAATTAATTCAATTTCTGGCGTTGAAGCTCCATCGTGTTTATCGATGGTATGGTGAATTCAACCGAGGTCGTAGTTCATTCCAAGGCGAATTTTGTGAAGGTTGTTCAAAATCAGTTGTTGTTCCGGAAACCATTGATGCTGTGTGCCAACTGATATTGCAAAATCATCATACCGTGGATTCAGACAACCTTAGGTATTAGTGGGACCAGCATACATTCAATATTGCATGAACATTTGACCGTCAAAAAAATTTGTTCGCGTTGGACCCCACACAATTTGTCAATCGCTCAAAAAAAGGCTCGTGTCGATTGGTCGAAAGAAATGCTCCAAAAATACGATCGGGGTGCATCGAAACACGTCTATGATATCGTGATGATGAATCGCGGATTTACGCGTTTGAGCCCGAAAGTAAACATCAGTCGACTGTATGGGTGTTTCAAATTGAGTCAAATCCAACAAAAGTTGCTCGCGCACGAAGCACTTCCAAGCAAATGGTCGCCTGTTTTTTCGGAAAAACTGGGCATGTCGCAAAATTCACCGGAACAACCTGATAGGTCCTTATCAGTGTCGTTTCAGACCAGGGAAGTCCACAATCAACCACTTCTTCACACTGTGGCAGATCCTGGAGAAGTCCCAAGAAATAAAAAACGACACCCACCATCTATTCGTCGATTTCACGGCCGTGTATGACAGCGTGCATAGAGACGAGCTATACAATGCCATGTCTAGTTTCGTCAGATTGTGTAAGATTACGATGGATTACCGTCAAGGTCGGTAGCGAACTCACCGAGACGACCTTTAATGTCAAAAAAGGATTAAGACAAGGCGACGCGCTGTCATGCGACTTCTTAAACATCATTCTTGAAAGGATCGTGGGTAACTCACACGTCAACATCAGAGGCACGATCTTCCACAAGTCAGTTCAACTGCTAGCTTATGCGGATGACAATGACGTGATCGGCCGAACTCAGCGAGCCGTCAATGAGGCGTTTGCTAGCATTGAAGCGGAAGCGGCTAAAGTGGGACTGGTGGTAAACGAGGGCAAAACGAAGTATATGCTTTCATCGAAGAAGGCCGCAGAACATCGACGTCTCGGACAGAGCGTCACTATGGGCAGCAGATATTTCGAGGTAGTCAAGGGCTTCTATTTCGGTTCCGCGGTGAATAGAGACAACATATTTATTGCCGAAATTAAGCGCAGAATCACTCTTGCCAATCGCTGTTTCTTTCGGCTTAAGAGGCAATTGAGTAATAAAACCCTCTCCCGAACGAACACGACTTGTACAACACCTTGATCATCCCAGTCCTGCTTTACGGCGTAGAAACCTGGACGCTACTAAAAGCGGATGAGGAAGCCCTTAGTCTCTTTTGGTCCTGTTTGCGTTGATGGCATCTGGAGGAGAAGAACAGCCCCAGAACTATATGGGCTGTACGGCGGCATGAGCCTAGTAAGGCGTCTACGGATACAACGCTTAAGGTGGCTAGGCCATGTAGAGCGGATCGACAACACTGCTCCGACCCGAAGAGTCTTCGAATCCGAACGACAGGGACAACGCAACAGAGGACGTCCTAGATTGAGATGGCGCGCACAAGTGGAAAAGGACCTCAACCAACTTGAAGTGCGCAATTGGAGGCAGCTGGCAAGAGATCGTGCTAGCTGGAGAGGCATGTTGGCTGAGGCCCAAGTCCACCCCGAACTGTAGCGCCATCCGAAGAAGAAGAAGAATACGAAGATGAAAATCACATAGATAAGGAATGTCTGAATTTAAATATGTATATATTGGATATACTTGTAAAAATATCTGCATATACTATTCTGTTTTGCAATAATTTAACACTAATTGATAGGCAACTCGTCATAACTTTAAGTATCCGCCTTAGCCTTGAAATTCAATATATTATAGAGTTTGAAACATGAATTTGGGCAAGCAAACTTCACCGGTTGTAGTTATATATATTGTCAGTCCTTTGATCTTAGAAAAAAACTAAAAACAAAAGTTTTGTTGTGTTTTAGGTATATTGAAAGTAAGTCCTATTTTCCTATAACCCTGATGAATGAAAAACAGAATACGGTAAGAGAAATTCCATTTCACAATTCAGTGAATCAATACTTGTTTGTTTTGCAATAAACCCATGTTGACTGTTGTGTCATCACGTGCGCAGTCGAAAAATCGATAGGTATTCGAATTGCTTTTTCTCATCCTCGTCCATGTCCGGCACATGTATTATTTACAACGTTCACTTCAATTTGTGAACGTTCTATCATGTGGTCAACAAAACATGTTTTAGATGTTTGAATTTTACACTTTAGACCGCACATTTGGATTGTTTGTCTCATCTAATCTATGGCCGCTATAGATAGGACAATCTACACCTAAGTTAGCAAGGTACAAATGCGTAGAAGATAAAATATATGAATAAGATCGAAATTCAACTGTTCAGAGAAATTCGCAGACTGAAGATATGATTTTATATTTATAAATGTTGGTAGACTGCTTTGGCACGATGGATGTGTATAAAAAGCGGTGTAAATATAAATGAAGCTATGAAGTACATTCAATTAATTTATTCGCTTATAGCCGCAAATATTAATAATATAATAATAGAAATCAATATCCTCGTAGCATCGTGAAAAATTAAAACACAATTGAGCGCAACATATTATCATATCATTAATTTTATTAATGTGTAGAATGAAATTTCTCTTGAATAAATTTATACTCGTACATATGTCAATTATGTGTTATCGAATATCGAATAAATAATAAATAAAAAAATACCTCCCACATTGAGAAATTGTATCCACTTTAAAGTAAAAATTCTTATCTTTAGTTCTTTGCAGTCTCGACTGCGATAACATTTTTAAAAGAACCTTGTGATAAGAAAAAAATGAGTTAAAATTATTTTAAAATTTGTTGTAGTAAATTCCTTAAAAGATTATCTAACGGGAAGGTGATTTCCTTTAACGTACGAAACGTACGAAAGAAAATTTAATACCACTTGCTTGCGTAATTAGTAATTCCTTAAGGATGGTAGTCAATCATCACTTTACTAATGGAGTACATCATCACCTATCTCTTTTACAAAGAACACGTGATTTAATTTGGATTCCAAAACGGTGAGTTGTGCTACTTGAAAAGATGTAATTTCGCAATAGCCGTTGTCTTTTGCCATCAAAAAGTCTACCTCAGACTACAATAGAACCTTTAAGATTTGACTCTTTCTTCAAAAGTCAAATGATTTTCAATCAATTGCAATAACAAATAATGATATGATTAAATTTATTTAACTGATTGTTAACAACGCTTTTTAAATTAAAAATCTTGCCCTCAGTTGTAAAAACCGAACCGAACTCAGTTTCCACTTTTTCTTAAGATAGATAAATGCAAATAAATATGAAAATAAATTTTGTGAATGAAAAATACAATGCTTTAAGGGTTTGATAAAAAGTAGAATGATTATAAGACACTCTAAGTTTATGATCAGATTAAGCTATATCAATGTTTCAATAGCAAATAACACTAGTTCACACTGGTTGACAAGAGTGGATTATACTACATGAGAGTTTCATTTAATCTTTATTTTAATCAAGTTTAATCATGACAGGGATACTGTCACAGAAATATATAAGAAATATGTGAAATTATTATCAAAAGAAATTCTTATCTGGCGCACTTTAATTTGAAGTTTCCTCTATAAGGACCGATATTTGTAACCGTGTTAATTAGATAAATAAGATTAAATAAGAAACTTTTTTTGGACTACAACATTTGCCTCATCATCAATTCTTTTTGTTCTTGTTTGGATCCACTTTTGCGGACGAGGATATCCTCTATAATGTTTTTCCGATGGGTTAGAATCGAAGAGATTTCGATGTTGTGTCCATCCATCTGCACGACATCATATCCGGAAACGGAATCAGGCTGTTAGACTTCGCCTCGGGGCGAAACATTCCTATCCCTAGCAGAGAGTTCACACATCTCATATCCATAATGAGGCTTGGCGATCCCCCGATCAATTTACCTGTAATTCGGTTGATCATGTCAACTGCAGCCGCAGCTATTCGTAAGCTTTACGGACAGCGAAGAAGGGAAAAGAACCGGCTTCTCAGAAGGAAAAAAACATGAGAAGTGAGCGGTCGAGGAGCTAGAAAGTTTTAATGGCAGAAATGAAATCTAAAAGTTTTACTGAAGGATAAATAAGCTATCTGGAGTATTCTGCCGACCTCTAAACGGCGGTAACGCTCCAAATCCCGCTGTTAGACAGATTATTCCACTCAATTTGGACAATGATGGACAATAATTCCGCCTCTCCGACTTAGAAGAGGTCAGGATAGTAGTATCGAGACTAAAATAAAACAAAGCTCTAGCGAAAGGACTGACCGCAGAGCTATTTAAAGCAGTTGCAGATGATCTGGATCATCTGTAAGATATTGTCGGAGGAAAGTATGCTCGATGAGTAAATCTTAGCGTTGTTTGTCTGGTTCACAAAAAATTAGACTTCTTTATCGAGGGATCAGGATCCTCAACATCGCCTACAAGATCGTCTCTAGTGTTTCGTGTATGCGCCCTTAACCGTTTGTCAACGATCTTATTGGTACTTATCAGTGTGGGTTCAAGTCAGGGAAGTCTACAATAGAGTAGGTCTTCACTTTACGGCAGATCCTGGAAATGACCCGAAAGGTCCTCATAGACACTGAACAACTATATGACCGTGTACATAGGAACGAATTATACAGTGTAATGTCCAGTTTTGGCATTCAGATTTTGTAGAATAATGATGGAAAACACTCACTGTTTCATCAACGTCTATAACAAATCCACTGAGACCTTCAATGTCAAAAAAGGTTTTAGGCAAGGCAATGCACATGTGACTCATCAATATCATTTTTGAGAAGATCGCGCGTAACTTACAAGTCAACGATTTTGGCACAATATTCCAAAAGTTATCTCAACTGCTAACTTATACCGATGACATTGATGTGATTGGACGAATACAGCGAACCCTCAATGAAGCTTTTGCTGGCATTGAACGGAAGCGGTTAAAATTGGTCTGGCGGTTGAAGTACATGTTGTCATCAAAACCGACGTCTCGGACAGAGCGTCACACCTTGCAGCATTATCGAGATTATTAAAAAACTTCGTTTACATCGGCTCCGGGGTAAATAGGGACACTAACAATAGTACCAAAATAAAACGCAGAATCATATTTGCCAATCAGTGTATCTTTGGACTCTAACGGGCAAATAGTAATAACCCTCTGTCGAAAGACAAAGCTTGCTAGATAGAGCTGCCTGTTTATCCCAAGCGGACGAAAAAATGTCTGTTTGCGATGATGGCATTTGGAGGGTTGCGTCTGTTTGAGGGTTGAGACGGCTAAACCATTGCTTTGGACTAAAAGCCTTCGAGTCCGAGTCATTGGGACAACTCAACAGAGGACGGCCTTGGCTGAGATGGCGCACTTAATGAAGAAGTCATTAGCCAACTTGGTGAGCGAAATTGGAAGAAGCTGGTTAGAGAGGAGGCATGTTGTATATGCTGCTATAAGGCCCATGCAATACGTGTTTGAATTTTCTCATCCAGACATGAATGTAAACAGAATCACAGATCACACACAGAACATTTCTCGCAAAACGTAAACAATTCATCAAATTTGATTTCTCGTTTTAATCTTTCGCTACTTTATATTTCAACGTGCATAGTAAAATAAATTCCTGTGTCGTCACTGAAGGGAATTTTGGGAAAAGATCTTCGTCTACATGCATACAACATGGACAAGCAAAATATGCGTGGGATCCATTTCATTCATTACATCCCAAAAAATTCAGTGTGTGCTGTGGATTTCGTTCTGCAAGTGTCATTGGCACAATGTTTTTGTTGATGATTTTATCTGCAACGTTGGTTGGTATATAGTTAAATAGCACACAGCATATGTTCCAATCGATTTATTAAAGAAGAAAACAATTATCTAGCTTTTTATATAAACACGCGAGCTATAAAAAGTGGATAGCAAATCTAAATACAAATTTAAGCATGAGCAATAATTAACGAAGCAACAATTAAAACAAGGTTTAAAGAACACACTTTTCAGACTTTTCCAAGAGTAGATAATGTGAATTTTATTTTTCTTTCTTTATCCATGAAAGATATTTTCATGGAATTCAATAATACATTTATATATGCACAATACACTTTAATAAAAAATATATAATTATTTTTAATGTACCTATATCTTGTTTTTGGACAATTTCCTACTCACTAACTTTTAAAATTCGACCTTATTTCTTTTTCATATTATGGAATGAATTCTGGAATTTGGTAGTATAAAAAATACAGGACGTGCTAGCTTTAATATTTCTTAAATTTTTGTGGGTGAACAGTAAAATTGCACAAATTGCAAATTTTTACAGCAATGTTTATGCATCTTTTGCTGCAGCCTGCGTTTTACAATTTAGAATTACATACTGTAAAGATATGTTCAAAATTGTTTTAAATGACTTAATGCTACACTCAACGCGTTTTTACTGTAGAGAGCAACTTAAAAATGAAATCATGTATTGTCCAGCCTACAGTTACAAAAGCTAGAAAGCTGGACATTGACTGTAATTATTGGATTAATGCCACTATAAAAACCATCGAATTTAATATGATTTTTAATTTATTTTTTAGTCTTATAAACTGTATTTTATTGGTATCTTTAAGTACGTACAGTGTCTATAATACACCGTTCTTTGAGAAAAATTAATAAAGTTTGTCTTTGTGAACTTCTGTCAATCTCGTAAATGTTTCTATCCAATTCATATTACTTTTCGAAATGCGCAAAATTTTAATTGGCTATATGGCACATTTTATCATTTCCTTATTTACTTTGACCCAGTTTCTATTTATTGCCTCCTCTAACTTTAAAAATAAATGAAAAGTATCGATTTTTTAATATCCTCAGTTGATTTTGGCATATTACAGTTGATACTCTTCTCCTACGAAATTATACGTCCGCCATATAAATAAAATGTGGTGGCAGAACACCACAACAAAGCATGATTTTTAAACCGCGGATGGTTTTCTTTGGCGTCGTTGTAGACGCCAAATCATAACATTTTTCTTCTTGAGGTTATCGTAATATATCCACTTTTCACATCCAGTCCCGGTCCGATGCAAAAATTTCTTTCTTTGATGACTTTCGAAAATCAGTTCCAAGGAGAAAAATTTGTTTTCAATTTCAATTATTGCTGACAAATGTCACACCAGTCCAATGGAGTAAGTAATCGCCTTCACGATAAGTCACAATTTGCAGGAGACGTCATCTCTTTTAAACGAACCTAATGTGAAACCCTAATACTTCCTTCTGTGAGTTTGCGTTCTGCTCAAAAGCTGGTCTAATTTGTTTTTGTCCATAAACTTTATCCTTTGATTCCTGATGTATATATTTGTGCAATTTTTTTATTTTCAGAACGTTTTGACATACGAACGCTATTTGTGTTGTTTACAGTAACTTAAAAAATTCATCTCGCCCAAAACATGGAATTATATCATGAAAATTTTCTTACAATTATTTTTTAGAACTTTCGACGTGGATTAACTCAAAATTGCATCGATGGACTTAAATTTTTGGCGATGAAGCTCCATCAAGGACCAGTGTTTATCGATGGTATGGTGAGTTCAACCGAGGTCGTAGTTCATTCCAAGGCGGATTTTGTGAAGGTCGTTCAAAATCAGTTGTTGTTCCGGAAACCATTGATGCTGTGTGCCAACTGATATTGCAAGATCGTCATATAACCTACCGTGAGATTGAGACAACAGTAGGCATAAGTGGGACCGGCATACATTCAACATTGCATGAACAGTTGACCGTTCGCGTTGGATCCTACACAATTTGTCAATCGCTCAAGAAAAAAGGCTCGTGTCGATTGATCGAATGAAACGCTCCAAAAATACGATCGCGATGCATCGAAAAATGTTTATGACATCATGACAGGTAATGAATCGTGGATTTACGCGTATGAGCCGGAAAGTAAACAGCAGTCGACTGTATGGGTGTTTCAAATTGAGCCAAATCCAACAAAAGCTGCTCGCGCACGAAGCAAATGGTCGCCTGATTTTTTCGAAAAAAAAACTGGACATGTCGCAACCGTACCAATAGAACAACGCAAAACAGTCAATTCTGAGTGGTACACAAACATTTGTTTGCCAGTTGTCAGGAATCAGGAAAACCAACCGCCGAAGACGGATCACTCTATAACACGACAATGCGAGCTCTCACACATCGGCTCAAATAACTGCATTTTTGAGCACTCAAAACAACGATTTGATGAGTCATCCGCCGTATACTCCTAACTTGGCACCGAATGACTTCTTTTTGTTCCCGTACGTAAAAAATAAAATGAGAGGTCAACGTTTTTCGACACCTGAAGAAGCAGTTGATGAGTTCAGAATGCATGTTTTAGAAATACCTCAATCAGAGTGTCAAAAGTGCTTCGACAACTGATTCGAACGCTTGCAAAAATTATAGATCTTAATGGGGAATATTTTGAAAAACAATAAAGCTATAGGTCAGAAAACATAATCTTTTTTATTCAAAAAAATTTATTTTAGGAGCTGTGATAGCTTGTACTCTAACTTACATTCTAAATTCACAATTGTTTGGTCTCCCTTTTTATACATATAAAATGCTGAATTAACAACAAGTGTTGTCAACAAAATACAATACATAAATTTTGATTAACTGCAAAACTTTAATTTGCGCGTACAGGTGCAGGTGAATTGATTGCGCATATGGGGTATCAGATTTCTTCGTGTGGCTTCGGTCATCGTAACTCCTCCCTCCTTAAGAATCTACGTCCCGTAGATCTCATAGGTTGAGTCTGATTGGTTGAAGGTCAAAATGACTTTTGGATGTAACTTCTGGTGAGCTGACCTTGGAATGAGTTTGTGCAAGCAGAACGGATATCTTAAGTTCGTTGCTTCTTGCGATTAGAAATATACTAATTATGAGGAAAATAATGGTAACAATCCTTAGTTCTGTAAATAAAGAGATATTACTATTTAAGCTTAATTTTTTAAAAACTTAAGATTCCTTAAATGGAGGTTATGCACATATTCTAAATTTAGTTTTAAATTCTTAAGAGTAAGATTACTCTGAAGTATGGGGGGAATGATTTGAGTAGCTTCTGCTTCCTTGCTGATGTAAGTGGTGTCATCTATTTTGATGGTTTCGTTAACATATTGTATGAGAAAACTTCCTTCTATTCGTCTTGAAGAATTTTGATGGTGAAGTGTTCCATTGAAGTTGGTTAAGTAGATTGTGTTATCGCCTATAATTTCAATGATTGAACCGTTGTTTTGATGGTAATCACATCTTGCGTTGATTTCTTTTATTAGCTGTGTTATACAGTGGTCTTCTGGCAATAGATGTAATTGATTGCTTTGGCATATTATGTTATTATGTTTTTTACTGCTAACTAGTACTTCTTGGAAATCAAGATATATTTGGCGTTCTTGTATAATTGTTGGACGTATAAGGATGTGATTCCATTCCACTGGTTATCGGCATTGATAATACATACAGCATAGTTGAATCTTTTATGACCATAGTTGGTTTAGAGTATTCAATAGCTTCTATCTCGTTGTCATACGGAAGAGATTCGAGTCGAGGAAGAATTTCATTTATTTCATTTTTGTCTAAAAGATTTGTGTTAAAAACTCCACTTTTGGCTAATCGAGCAGCTAATATGATTTCGTTAACTTGGTTATTTAATATTGTTAATTTATTGAATATGATTTGTGCGGCTTGTTCTATGTTGTCTCTATTTATAAAGTCAAGTATTTTATTATAACTTCCAGAAAGTGCATCTGCCATCTCCATTACTTTTGTGTTAATCTTAAACTGTCTGTTGTTATTACTTATGAATTCGTTTTGAGTTTGAAGAATGTTGTCCCAGTCAGTAGCGTCGGGACTCCCAGCTATCCATTTCCATGCTGATGTTGGCGTTGTTAGAGGCTTTGCAATTTGTTTCCGATTTTAGTTATCAGATGTAAAACCTGGGGTCTGATGATATTTGTCTGGTTAACATTTTCTTGCAGTAACGACTTCATTTCGGTTAGAATTTCTTCGTATTTTCCAAGTTCGATGATGTGTATGAGCTTAAAGTTTCCATCTATTATTTTGCCGGAAGTTTTTTTAATGGTTATGATAGGAGTATGGTATTCAAAGGCTTCTACTGTAGCGAACGCTGTCCAAAAGAAACTGAAATATGGTTAACAATTTTTAATATTTGATTTGTGTATTCGCCTTCCAGAAAGTGTTGAGACTGTAACTCTGTTGTCTTTTGCAACTATCTCTTTTCGAAAAACAGGGCTAAACTTGCTATTCCGTTTTTTGTCGGTAACAAAAATTGTGTCTCCTGGTTGTATTTTTTTGGTTTTTTCCTCTTTAGATTTTCTCTCATCTGTTTTTGGGTTTGGTGCTTTTTAATTTGCTCTGTTAAATCAGAATTCAATTTGGTCTTGAAGTTTAGTAAATTTTGGTAATTAATACGATTTGATCTTCCAATAAATATGTCAACCGGTTTCCTTTTTATCACTGAATGTACTGTGTTATTGTATCTATCGATCGGATATTCTCGCTTTAAACATCTTGTAATTTCAATGATAGTTGAATGAACTCTCTCGATTGTTCCATTCACTTCACTTTTATTCACAGGAGTTTTGTAAATTTGTATGCCCAATGACGTTATAAAGTTATCTATTGAAGTTAGCTATTGAAACTTACTTCATTGTCCATTACCAGAATTTTGGGTGCTGAGAAATAGTGTAAAATCTTGGTAAGTTTGTTTTGTAAATGAAGAGCAGATTTATCCTTTATGGAAAAGAATTTTGCAAATTTCGAGAGTTTATCTATACATGTTACGAATTTTTGTCCTTCAATTTCCAAAATGTCTAAGTGCAATATTTCTGTAGGATAGGTTGGAATTGGTGTACCTTGGAGTTCTGGTTTCAGTGGATGTCTGTCATATTTGTTCATATGGCAAATATCACATTTTTTTATGTACTTCTTTATTTCACTCGTCATTTGGAGAAAATAACATCGTTCCAGAAGCTGTTCTTTATTCTCTATGGCGTTTTGGTGTGCTCTATTGTGTTCTTCTTGAATTTTTAGAATTTGATTATTTTCATTTACAATATCTTCTGCTATCCTCTGTGTATTTCTTATCTTAAATGCGGCAAAGTTCTGATTGTACACGTCCTGTAGCAGTTGGATGTTTCGTTCGGGAATTTTTATACCATTTATTATATTGGGATTCAATTAAGCCTTAAGAATGTTAATGAGATGTTCCCTTGTAAAATTTCTTATTCCGATGTAGTGTCTGTTGTATGATGGATGAGATTGTTCATAGGCGTTGACTTTACCTTGGCCGATAATTATCTGATTCTTAAAAACGTTGATTGGAGCTTCACAATGGGGAATTAGATCTGTTCCATCTTCTTCGGCACTATGCATGGTGTCTGCTGTATCAGTGGTTTCAGTTAAAGCGTTTATTTCTGTCTTCAATCGGGATAGGGCATCGGCTACTACGTTTGTCTTTCCAGGCTTATATAAGAGCTCGTACTTATATTTCTCAATCCTCGCCTTCCATCTCTTTAACTTTGAATTTGTGTTGCGTGAGCTAAGTGCAAAGGTTAATGGCTGATGATCCGTCAATATCTTGATTTTTCTTGCACCATACAGGTAGTTGCGCAGATTATCCAACGCCCAAACTATGGCCAGCATTTCTCTTTCGTTGGTCGCATAGTTCTCTTCCGTTTTGTTTAATGAGCGGGATATATATGTTATTGGTTTGTCCTTTCCAATTTCTCCTTGACTTAGAACTGCTCCAATGGCGTGATTGGATGCATCTGTGGTCAGTATAAATGGCTTGTCGAAGTCAGGAAAGGTAAGTATTTCTGATGATGCTAGCAAGGTTTTGAGATTATGAAATGCTTCTTTTTCCTTTTCGTTTAGCTGAATCCTTATATTCTTCGATTGATTTCATTTAGTTTCTGACTTCGGACCTCTTGTAAGATTGGTTAAAGGTTTCGCTATCTTCGCGAAATCCCTAATAAAACGTCGATAATAGGATGCTAGTCCCAGAAATCCTCTCAGTTCTTTCAGGTTCTCAGGTGCTTTTATCTTTTGAATTGCAGCCACTTTCTTAGGATCTGGCTTTATTCCGTTGCTGGTGATGAGAAATCCTAAGAATTCTGTTTCCGTTTTAAAGAACTCGGTTTTGTCAAGGTTTACTCTTAAATTTGCTTCTTTTAGTCTTTGGAAAATTGTGTCCAGGTTACGTAACATTTCTTCTGTGGTTGCTCCGAATACTATTACATCATCTATGTAAACGTAACAGATTTTGCCGATGAAGTCTTGTAAAACGTCGTCTATCATTCGTTGAAATATTACTGGTCCATTTTTTATACCAAAAGGCATTCTTGTAAATTCGAATTTTTCATTTAAAGTGGAAAATACGGTTTTTGGTATGTCTTTTTTATGCATTTTAATTTGATGAAATCCGGACGTCAAATCTAGACTTGTAAAAAGTTTCGCTTTCCCCAAACTGGATATTGTGCTGGAAATATCGGGAATTGGGTAGGTATTGGGTACAGTAATCGAATTAAGTTTCTTAAAATCGATAACCATTCGATATTTCCTGATTCCTGAAGCATCCTCTTTTTTGGGAACAACCCAAATGGGAGCATTATATGGGCTTTTTGATGGCCGTATAATCCCGTCCGCAAGCAGTTTTGAGATTTGCTAGTTGACTTCTTCTCTCATATTAACTGGATATGGGTAAGTTTTAACATAGACAGGTTCGTTCGTCGTTGTGCGAATTTCTGCCCTTACTTTAGTATCAATAATTTCCTCTTCATTTATTGGCCCAAAGATTACTTTATGTTTCTCAATTAGATTTCTGACTTTAATTTTGGTGTCGGCGTCTAAATGGTCATCTCTTATAGTTAGGTTATTCACTTGTGCTGACTGCTTTTCTTTCAGTGGTATTCGTATGATAGGTCTTATGGTCATTGTTTTATTTTCACGATTGATGACTGCTCCTAATTCTTTCAGAGTATCATCACCTATTATGCCATCAAGGGATCTTAGACCCGGTAAAACGAAAACTTCTAGTATTGTGTCATTTCCTACACAGGCAAAGAATTTTCCGGCAATTTTTTTATTAATGGTGATTTCTCCTGCTGCAGATTGAATCTTAAAAGGCTTGTTTGTTGGCTTTGAGTTTTGTGCAATTTCGGCTTTAACAAAATTTTTGTTGGCACCAGTATCTATTAAGAATTTCAGTACCTTGCCATCTAGTGTCCGATATTCTATATAGGGAATACTAGAGAGGCATCTGTCATAAAATTTATTTCTGAATATCTTTCTTCGTGTTCCTCATTGTAATCTTCACCTAAAGACTTTATACGTTGTTGTATGTACTCTTGGTTTTGTTCTTCGTATGACTCAATATTGTAGAGTCGTTGTTGCTTCTGTGGGATGTTTGATGATCCTGGTGATCTATTCGGCGTTATGAAATTTGGTCTATTCATATAATTGACTTGCTTCGTTTGTACCGATCTGTCGACATCCATGGGCTCGGCCGGTTTTGGTTGTGTTGGTCTGGGTGGCGGATTATATGTCCTTGGTGTGTTGTATATTAAAGGCTTTATTCCTTTGTTGAACCGTCAAGTTTCTTGGCACTGGTCTTGGAGTCGGCTTAGGCGGTTGTCGCGGAAGTGGCTTAGGAGTTGACATTGTATTGTACGGCGTAGTAAATGAACTACTGCTTTCTTTCTTATGCACTATGATATTTCTCATATTTAGGTTTTGGTACTCAAGGCACAGGGTGTAAGCCTCTGGGAGATTTTGTGGCTTTTGTATGAGCAAAATCTTACTTAGTTCGCCATTCACTCCTCTTATAAATACATCCAGAGCTCGTTTTCTGTAGTCTGTGATTAGTGCATTGGTTGTTTCTATAGAATAAACTTTTGTTTTGAGCTTATTTATTATTAATGATAATTTATGGTTAACGCGTGCGTAAAACTCGTCAATTGTGGAACTGCTTTGTATGAGCGTATTCAGCTGGTGTTCCAGTGTGCGTATATCTCGTTTATCTGCATAGTGCAGAGATAAACATTTTTTAATTGATGCCCAATTCAATCATCAAATATATTATAGATGAGTGCTGTGGCAGCGTTGCCTCTTATTTTCTGTGATTGGCTTATTTTTTGTACAATTTCATAACTCTTTAAAATTGCTTCGACGGAATGCATATAAAGCACGAAGTTGACCGGGTTTCCGTCAAAGATTTGTAGATATCTTACACTGTCTGGTAATTTTTGAATATCAGCGAGATCTTTTTCGGTTGTTGGTAATGTGACAGATTCGTTTCTGTTGGTGTACGGTTTTCAAACATAATTACTTTTATCTCGAGAGCCTTGATTCCCTCAATAGTCGCATTTAGTGCACCGGTTAATTCTAAAATGGATGCCCTCAATTGCTCTTCCATTTTTTAGGAATATGTATTTTACACGTAGTATAAGTTCGTGTTTAACGTTTTCTTATCCGACTAGTCGTTTTTGGTTGGTGTCATCCTTCCTACTAGGGCACGGTTCACTATTTCACTACACAGTTTTTCCCCTTTTTAGTCTCGCACTGTTCACTTGTTCTAACGGGGAAGTGATTCAATAGCGACGTCACTTTGTTCTTACGGTTAAAGTGAGAGTTTTTTTTTCACGAAAACGGCGCGACGCGTGTACTTAGATCTCACGGTTCTATCGGCGGTTTTGCGGGGTTTAATTATTATCTCGCTTTCACGGAGCGCGACGCGTAGAATTAGATCTCACGTGTTAAGTTGTCGTGTCAACTATTTCGCGAAGAATTGAGATAAAATAGTTCCAAACGTCAGTTCCCTGATCGGGCGCCAGTTAGGAAAACGTTATCTTTTTTATTCAACAAAATTTATTTTAGGAGCTGAGATATTTCGTACTCTAACATATATTCTAAATTCACAATTGTTTGGTCTCTCTTTTTATACATATAAAATGCTGAATTAACAACAAGTATTTTCAACAAAATACGATACATAAATTTTGATTAATTGCAAAAGTTTAATTTGCGCGTGCAGTGCATCGACTGCGCGTGCAGGTGAATTGATTGTGGGGTATCAGATTTCTTCGTGTGGCTTCGGTCATCGTAACTCTATTTTCGATGATCAATATTTGTTTTTGTTCTCTAATCCCGAAATATAAAAGGCAACCCTCGTACACTTTTTCTGGTCTTCACTTTTCTCCTTCTCGTTCCCCTTTTCCTCTACCTTATTCTTTTTCTCTTTCTTTAAATTTTTTCTTCTTCTTCTCTTTATTTTCTTTTTGCCTCATGTTCCACCAGCTGTATCTATCTTCTCTTGTCTTAAACATTTTCTGCCATTGTAGATCCCGGTGAGTTTACTAAGGATTATGACAAAGTAACGAGTGTAGGAATGCCAAAACTGGATGTGCCACTGTAAAGCATGTCTTATTGTCATATGCTGCTTTAAGTTTCTACACATATGTAGTATGGTGCAGTCGAGAGGGTCTTCGTTCTTCTGAACCGGACAAACTGTACAAAGGAATATTTTCCTCCGACCATATCTTAAACATGAGCTGATGTATACTACCAACCAGGGCTGTAATCACGTAACTTTTCAAACGACTATCGTTTGAACGATCCACCTAAACAATATCGTCGATAATTTGCATCACGTTACTCAACCACTATCGTCTTGTCAATCATCTCTTTTATATGTTCTGCTACTAAACGCAACATAGCTCTAGTCATAATTATTATTAGGGTCGCCTTTGTTTATTGTTTTGTCGTGTGTACACATTACGAATGAACGAACGTCTGTGCACGAGCGAGTGGAGTTCAGTGAATATATGAGGTTTGATGTCAGGGAAATTTTTTTAAAATAATTTTGGATTCACTTTCGTAGGCTCAGGATTGAATCCAAACTTTTTGTTATTACTAATCACTATTATTCTAACTTTTTCTTCAAATTTTTACCACTTGTACGCCAGCGCAATGCAAAACGAGAGTCAGATAGCTGTCGTCAAAACCCGATTGTCAGGACGATAGCGATTGACAGTTTTGAAAGTACATGAACCAACCAAAATGATATTGTTTTGTCGATATCGTTTTTTCTTGTGTGATGCAAAACTCTCGTTTCAGTGATATAGTCTCACGATAGTCGTCATCCCTGACCAGACCTCAGCTCATCTCCAGATGCTTTTTTTTTTTTTGTTTTTTAATGCATTTTTTTTTTTAGTTTTTCAAATTGAATGTCTTACATGCTAGGTAGAAAAATACTTAAAACTAGCTGACTAATGAAATCTAATGATCTTAATTCTAACTTACTGACTTTCTACAAGTACTCTAAGCTAGCCTAGAGATTTGATTTTTCTAATACCTTTCGGATTCTAATAACATCTGATCTTATGCTTAAAATATATATGTATAATTATTATTTCTCCATGAAAATTAAGGAAAAACTTGGACTTCATGTGTTTTTTTGTGCTACTTATCCTAACTTATACCTACTTAAAGTACCTAAACCTAGATTTAAACTTAAATCTACAATCCATAAAATCAATTTACGGAACTACGGAACTATTTACATAGGGCTTAACTATGTCCGTAAAAATGCGGACGCGTGCACCAGGGCGTATGTGTTATTTATATGCTTAACATATATATCTAATACGCCTTGATGCACCTTTTTTGTGTTTTGGTTTTATTTTTTTACTTTTTTTGTCTTTTTATGTATTTTTTTTTTTTTTTTTTTTTTTGTAGCTTCATACATCTACCTTAGCCTATGTGAGTTGGCCCTATGACTCAACTATACCATTTTTTACTTTAAGTATTTAGCGACATCGAATGCTGATTATGGTGTAGCCACCAGTAGAAATGCCGTTCTTTGTCTGTTACTGCTCTGTCTAGGGCAGAAATCGCTCTACTGAACCGTAGGAGATCCCCGTGGCTGCGAGCGACGTCCGGCTCGTATTGAAGTTGCCTTTCTACTGTTCGGCGTGCGACATGGAAGATGATAGGGCAGCCATCTTCATCTTGTATGAGGCCTTTCGCGTCCAAGTAGAGGAAAGCTTCAGGTGGAATAAAGCCGTTAAGGCGTACCCTCTCGTCGTACATTACGTTAGGGAAGTAAGCCCCAAAGATCAGACTGTTGGTTGAAGTCATGGCTTGAGCAGTGTGACTCCGTATCAACTTAATAATAAAATTATCTATTCTTATAAGGTTTGCCTCCTTGTACAGAACCTCGTTGGGGTAGAATTTCTTGTACTGAGATTCTGGTGTTCGATATAAATGAAGACAGGCTCGCAGGCACCGCCTCTCGAACACCTCCATCTTTTCCATCTGGGAAGGACTCACGTTGAACCATACAGGACAACCACATACCATGATTGGCCGGATGAGGGCCATGTAGCAGATTACCTTCACCCTGGTGTCAAGTTGACTGCTATAAAACAGTCCTCTTGTCATAGCGAAGGCATTCTTAGCCCTGATCAGAGCTGTATCTACATGGATATCACCATATAGATACTGGTCCAACCAGGTACCTAGATATGTTACTACATTTTTCACGGACAACGGCCGTCCTAGTGGATCAACTATGCCGAACTTGCGCCAGTTCATTTTCGTGTCCCTTGAGGCTCTGGACAGCGGGGTTCTGAAAAGTATAGTTTCACACTTCTGGTACTTGATCTCCAACTTCCAGTTGTCGCAAAATCGTTGAATTGCATTGAAGTCACTTTGCAACAAACCGTTTATTTCTTCTACCTTCGGAGCTGATCTGTACGCGATAAGATCATCGGCAAACGCTATTATGTTAGGCATAGGACCTATAAGATCGCTAGTGAATATAGTGAACAAGATCGGCGAGCCCACCGCCCCTTGTTGCAACCCATTTTTTATATGGAACACAGTGCTGGAAATTTCGTTGCAATTTTTTACAACGAACTTTCTACCTGTTACCATGTCGTAGATCATATATAGCAATATTTTATGGATGCCAAGCCTGACCAACTTGAGGAAGAGCCCTTCTAACCATACGGTGTCGAAAGCCTTTTCCATGTCGATCAAGCAGGCTCCTGTGCACTGTGTTTTATTTCTATTCCACTGAATGTCGGAAACCAATTTAGACGCGGCATGAATAGTGTCGTGCACCGCCCTGAAGCCAAATTGGTTTTCCGGTATTAATTGTTTTTCCTCAACCCATCCTTTCAGAGCTCTAATGACTATCTTCTCGAATACCTTGCTTATGCACGGAAGAAGACTTATAGAACGGAGATTCGTCGGGATGGACGTATCTTTGCCCCGTTTTGGAATTGGCTGTACCACAGCTGTTTTCCAATGCACCGGGTAATATGCATTACCTGTTGAACAGAGTTGTGTATACATCCACCGCCTCAGAGGGTAGATGGCGCAGAACAATATTTGGTATTCCATCTATTCCACTGACTTCTTCGTTTTCAGTGAGTTGAGGATACCTTGGAGTCCATCTTTTGAAATAAAGATGGAGTTGTTTCCATCATCGACGACGACATTATTTGCCGGCAAATCGTCACTGAACCTGGTGAAACCAGGGTTCTCGGATCGCCATTGACTTATTTCATTCCGAAGAAAACATGGTTGAGCAAGGCTCGGTTCTCCAGACCGTGATTCGGATTTCGAGTCTCGTTGACCGTATACACTCTCTGGAAGACAGCACCAATTGCTCTCACCTTCTCCTCGGGATCCTCAACTACAAAATAGTCGTTGTCAAGCACAGCCCTATCAGGATCGATGCCAACTGAAGTAAGTAGGTTCGCGTTGTCTGTTGTTCTGTCCAGTCGAAGGCTCTGAATGTCGTTATGGTCTTTCCTCCGAAAGATTTTATTTACTTGCGGGAACATGCTCGGGTTCTTAGATCTTACAGCCCGAATCTTATTGCCCCAATGCAAGCTTACAGCTAGTCTGTAATTGTGTTTAATTTACTGTTGGAGTACATTGATCTGTGACTTCAGACAGCGTATCTCCGCATTCTGTGGATCTGTAAATCTCCTGTACAAGAGTTTGAGTCTTGACAGAAGTCTACTTTTTTGCACGTGAAGTGCATCGATCGTAGCATTCCGATAGATGTCGCCATCATCAGTTTGTGCTACCTGCGGGATAGTTTTGTCCATTGTTCGTTTAATGACTTCGTCTATTTGAGTAAGGTAGCCTTCAACCTCTTTGTTCGTAAGGTTTCTGTTCGTAGGAGGATTGACCACACTCGAACTTATTTCTCTGGCTAAGTTTCTAGCCCATCGTGGCCAGCGCACCTTAGTTCCTCCAGCTTATTCGGGAGCTGAATTACCGCGGCGAGACCACAGTGGTCACCGTCGTAGTCGACCGTAGTTAAACAGTTCCTCGTATGTCGCTCCACGTTTCGTATCGTTAGTCGTCTGTCGATTAGCATCACATCCAGATAGGACCCGCTTCTAGGAAATGATGGTCTATCGGTTGCTAGCAAATCCAGTCTGAACTCAATATTGTTTTGTTCCATCCACTCTAAGAGAGCGTTTCCTCTCTCGTTTGGAACAATATTACCCCATTCACCGTGTTTGGCGTTCAAATCCCCGGCTAATATACAAAAGTTTTCTTCCGAGTTCAAGCAGAGGCTGGTGAAGAGAGTCTCAAGCTCCGAGATGCGTGCGATGGCCGCTTCTAGCACACCAGACCTTCTAACTTCATTGCTATATATGACCTTATGACTAATATTATTTTTAATTAAGAGGGCGACTCCGCCACCTCGAGTGGATTGGGGTCGGTCCCTTCTTATAATATGGTAATTTTTGTACCTGAGGTTGCGCGTCTAATTAAGCTTAGTTTCGCTAGCCATCAGCACATCAGGGTTATGGGTTTGCAATAAATTAGCGAGCGTTAGTTTTCGTTTGATCCTACTCAGCGAATTAACATTCACTGCTAGGATCTTAGAGGTTCTTACCTCGCGTGAGCCCATTATATCTGAGCGCGCTTGTTTGCAGGCAGCTGAGAGAAGAGGAAATCTACTCTAGCCGTCTGCGTAAGGAAACTGGTCTGTAGTTCGACCATCTGTTTCTGCAAGGCAATCATCTACGCTTGCATCGACTTGATGGAAGACAGTACATCCCTTATGGTTGAGTCTGCTTCAGGTTGCCTGGCCATTGGAGCCGGGGCAGCCTTTGACACTGTCCGTTGTGCCGGTTGTCTGCCTGACACCATCTGGGCGTAGGAGACACCAGGCATAACGGTGGTAGTCAGAGCACGGGCAGCTGGCCTGGCGGCTACCTTTTTGTCGTTCCTTGTTTCTTTTACTCTCTGCCGGAGTTCTTTTATTCGTGGACACCCCAAGTAGGTTGCAGGGTGTCCATTTCCTCCGCAGAGTACACATTTAAGGAGCGCCTTATCCTCAACTTCCTCCATACCTAAGGGACATTCCCCTTTATTGTGACTGAATGTGCAACGTGCGCAGCGGGACTCCATATTGCAGTTCTCCGACGTGCCCCAGCCTTCTGCACCTCGCACATTGAAGTACGTGGTCAGTTTTGTTTAATTTCTCCCATTTAACACTAAGACCGCCTACGAAACGGATTTTTCGTAGGTTGTCAATTTTCGTGCCCTGGGATACCTGAACTAAGAAGAAGGGAAGTGCCTTCTTCTTCGCTTTCGCTGCCGTAGTGACTTAACCCCAATGAAATGGACCTCGTCGCTTTCAACTCGTCGCAGCTTGTCGAGGAGGACCTTCGGATCTGTAGAAGGATTTATGCCTTTGAGGAGCAAGGACTGTGGCTTTTCTCCTCTGGGGGTGTATGTATAATAATCGGCGTTCGATGCCGCTAATTTTTCTTTGATAAATTTAAATCCGTCGATTGTTAGGCAATGAACGGTGTGGGTTTGTGGAGTCTTATATTTTATATAATAAGTGTTGTTTTCTAAGGCCAACTCACATAGAGTTTCTAGCTCGTCCGTCCCCATTCTGAAGACGTTTATTGGTGGGCAACGGACCTTAGATTTCTGCTGTTGTTGCTGAGGCTCCTCTTGTTTCTGCTGCTGTTTCTGCTGTCGTTTCTGCTGTTGTGGCTGCTGTTGTTTCTGCTGTTGTTGTTTCTGCTGCTGTGACTGCTGCTGCTTCTGTTGATGTGGCTGCTGCTGCTGCTTTTTTTTCGTAGACGTGTATGCTTCTGTCGCTGTTGCTGCAATTTAAGCTCCTGTTGAGCTTCCTGTAAACGTTGCGCTGCCTTGGATGTGGACGTCAGCAGTTCTTGACATTTTTGCTATTCGACGCATTTCTTCCGTCTTTGTTGCAGCTTTAGTACTTCGCTCTGTTGCTCCTTTTGTTTTGCTGCTTTCTCTGCAGCTTTCCTCGACGTGGACTGTTCATATAGCAACTTGATGTGGGCGTCGAGCTTCGCTATTTCCTCGTCGAGTTTCTTCAGCTTAGTTTCCTCCTCTCTTATTTGCTCCTCCTCATCGTCGGCGTCCGATGTGGCGAGCACCTGGAAGGAGTTTTCACTCCCTCTATATGAAAAACGGCATTCGTTGCCCTCCGATTCACACTGGAGGGCATCAATGTCGATTGGGATTGCAGTTGAAGCCGATTTTGTTGTTGCTCGGGTTACTGCTGGTTTTGTTGGCGTAATTTTTTTGGTCGCAACCATCCCAACTTTGTTTGATGCGACCGCTTCCTCATCTGACGTCATTGCTGTCGTCAAACGCTTTGTGAGGTTGTGCTGCGGCTGCCCCCTCTTCCTTCTCTATTTTAAATCGGCAGTTCCGCTCATGGGGCTAGCCACGCTAATGCTACCGTCACTGGTTAGGTGGCCTGATGTCCCGCCCACCGGTGTTTTGAAATCACCCGATTTACTGAGCTCGGGTCGCTGGTCACTCTCCATTTCACTTTTCTTTTGTCACACTTTGTGTCTCTAGTAATGTTTGATTAAATAAAAAAAAAAACTTTTCTTTTACTTTCCTCCGGATTCGAACCGGGAGTTGTTGGTTCACTGCACTTGTGCTTAACACCAGGGCTACCGAACCCTTTTGAGGATTATGGTTTTGATCTATATTAGAATCTTTGATCGTTTTTTTCTTGCGTAGTCGAATCACGTACTTACACCACGGTGGTCTATGGACGACTGCATCTCCAGATGCTTTAAACAGCTTTATGGACAGTTTTTCCGCTACAGTAGTTTTATACTTGTAGCTAGTCTTTTTTATTTATTTATTTATTTATTTCAAGTAGATGGAATTTTTTTTTAAATTTTATGTTAAGACTTATGTTAGAGGTTTAGGACATATTGATCCTATGATATAGTGATATATAGCAAGTCATAAGTTATGGGTAATGTGTATATGATTAAATCAAGGAAAACTACTAACAAAAACCCTTATGTGATACCTAGTGCTGCATTTGCCCGTCGGTCTTCCAAGGATTTTCTTTTCGGTATAGTCTTATCAATATGTACTAATGTAGTGATAGTTGAGTTAGGAGTTCATTATCAGATAAAGAGCAATTTATTTTGTATTATTTATTTAACTTAGATCTGTCTCTCATGTTCGAATGATCCTCGACATTCGCATATGAAGTTGGTAATGTCTGTTGTTTATCGCACTCCATTTGGCAAATGGTCGGATGGTTAACGGGGGGCTTATTAGACCGCAGACGATGTGGTTCTTGGGATGGGCGAAATGTCATAGAAAAGTGTTCTTAAATAAAAACAACAGGTGAGGACTTGAGATAAAATTTTACTTGCCAAATGAAGAGGAGATGAGTGTTAGGGGAATAAGTAAAGTGAGGTGTGAAGTGTACACACAAATTAAAGTGGAAGGCCTCTGGTTCTTCTTGTGAAAATTTGATTTTAGTTCCTAGAGAGAGAAATTTAATTTCCTAGAAACTGCCTGGATAAGCAAATTAAATTTACAAAAAACACTGTACATAAAGCAACAAATTTCGGAATGTTAAACAATTTTGTACCTAATAGAGATTTATTACGAATGAAATCGCACCTATTCAAAAAGATGAGGGATCACAAACGACGACAACGAAAAACGGTAACGTGACAATTCTTATTATCAGCCAAAAAAGCGTCGTCGGCATGCAAACCGTACCAAACACTTTTTCCTTTTCAATGAAGCGCATGAGGATTTCTATCCCATCAATGTATTTTGAGAGATTTAGCCAGAAATTAACTTCATCACTTAAGATCTTAAGATGAAATTCATCATCTTTCAATTAACTTCAAGCCTTGAGCCAACTGGAACTTGTATGGGTGTAAGATAAGATCCTTACGCATAGTACGCGTAAGTAAGTAAATGGTCTAAATGATGTCCAATTCTTGAGAACTGTCGTGAAAGTGAGTGATTTTAAACGTTTTCTACAGACGTCCTGTTATCTCACTGACACTTCAACATCATACAATGATTTTCTACCCACCAAGCCATTAACATTCAATGTTGAAATGAGGAACATAAACTAGATTTGTTTAGAACTGTCCCTCTGATAAAACAGATGGAACAATTTGCCATGAAATATCCCAAGCCAATGGTTAAAAAACTTAAAATAATCCCATCTCAAATAGGTATCAGTTGGACTGTAGATCCAGAAAGTGTGCAACAGTTATAAAAAATAATGGATTTAATCCGACTGTTACTAGTGCAAATAGGGTCTAATCATTTATGACGACTATCGAGCGACAATATCGTTAAAACGAAAGTTTTGCATCGCGTAAAATAGCAAAAAAGACGATATCGACAAATCGATATCAATTCGATTGCTTCATGTACTCTTAAAATTGCCAATCGCTATCATCCTAATGATCGGTTTTTGACACTCTCGTTTTGCATTGCGCTGGCATACAAGTAATAACAATTTTAAGATGAAGTAAGAAAAAAATGTGATTAGTAATTACAAAATGTTTGGATATAATCCTCAGCTTACGCAAGTATGTACATATGTACATCCGAAATTATTTAAAAAAATATATTCCCTGATATCAAACCTCATACATTTAATATGCTCCGTCGTTCGTTCATTCGAAATGTGTTTGTTGTTTTGTTGTGTGAGTACAATTATGACAAGAGATATGTTGCGCTCAGTAGCGCTCAAACTGTGTATAAATGAGACAATAGAAGAGACAATAGTGGTAGCTTTACTTGATGCAAATTATCGACGATATCGTTTAGGTGGACCGCCCGGACGATAGTCGTTTGAAAAGTTACGTGATTACAGCCCAGGACTTCATTCCTGCCATAACACCTCTTCTTCTTTTCGACCACGCGCTTCTCTTACCTTTCTTCCTTTTTCTGGAAACAGATTCTCTTCTCTTCTTCTCTGTTCTTAGAGCTCACGAACAGCTCTGCGTTGCTTTATAGCCTTATAGAGATTCTATTTTACTGCAAATGCTTGTATGTACTCGCCGTCAAACCATGTTTTCCTTCTAAGTGGTGAATGCTGGGCTGCAGCTTCTTAAATGGATTAATGGGTCTATATTAAAGGACAGCCGTCATGGCATTATAAAAATAAAGTGGAACACTCACATACCGAAGGACATAAACTCCTTGCATTTTGTTACCATCCACCTTTTACGAGGCATTGACAAATATCAACACCTCTATGAAAAATCTCTAACTTCACCCTTCAAAGCAAGAACACTCTAGGTCCTTTCTACTTGTGGGAGAACAATATCACGCACAACACGAGTAGCTACTAAAAGAGCTACTTAGTATTCCTCTTGTGCACTGTTATGCGATCTAATATATGGATTCACTAGATAGAACGACACGTTTCTATCTGTTGTATTTTTTATATTAAATCTGTCTTTGGCTTCTCTTGGCCATTAGTCTGTGAACTATGCCAAAAAGTTTTACGAACTAAAGAAGGTACCCTTGATATAGGTTTCAGTGTGCTGTATATTTCCACAGATGCTACAGATCTTTAGTTTGAATTGCTCAATCCAATTCTTCTCCAAATCTAAAACAAATCTAAAACTCCTTTTTAGTTACTTAAGTCAAGCAAAGAAGTTGAAGCATTAAAGCGGACATTCAATTTTCATATTGCGGTTCATTTCATATGCTGACCAGCTTACCGGTGGTTTCAAAGATGCATATAACAGCGTATATGCAGACTTTGTTCAGTATAGTCACTAAAAACCAAACTTACTGAGCCTTTCAGTATTATGCAAATATAAGTCGATTGTTTTAAAACTTAATTTAAACTTATACAGTTGGACTAGGTTTTTATTTTAGATTTCATCCTGTCAGCGAAGAACACCAGATAGTTACCCTAGTCCAATGGAAACTATTGCGCAATTTATTCTGCATCTTCTAAGAATTGGTAATTTATTTTATTTTCAAAAAATTTCCATAATTTACAACCATTAGTGATATTTTCCTGTATTTTAAGTTTCTAAAAATTATCGGTTTATGACCCTCTGTAATGGCCACATTTCAATGATTGAGAATAATCCTTGAACGTATCGTTTAAATGTAAAATTACTCAGCAGACTTGATTTTACGCTTGATATATATGTATAACATACAGACAAGGACATGAATAAATTCTAGTATCTCTTCTCAAACCTATTTGTAACTGATGTATGACTGTA